>JADDOH010007051.1:0-32945 GCA_016648135.1 Agrypnia vestita
TCTAAAGGATCAACCCATATAATTGTACATGCTGGTGGTGAAGCTGGTTTTGTACCTAATGCCTTGTCAAAATATAAATCGCATCAAAAACAGGGGACTATCATGAGGATATCAATTATAAAAATTATGAAAAATAGATACCTATCTGAAATGTTAATCCCAAATTTACAGTCTAGGTTAGTAGTAGTCATTGACAATGCATCTTATCATAATAAGGTCCTCGATCCTGCTTCTATCTCAAATTCTAAAAAGGCTAAAATGGTTACATGGCTTTTAAGAAATGGCATAGAATTTACCAATAGGTACTATGCTGAAGGCAAAAGCTCTATAATATAAATTTGCACAAAAGGAAATACAAAGAATATGCAATAGATTATGTCTGAAATACAAAGAGTATCAATAGATTGTGGCCTCTAATAATGTTGATATGACAAAATCAAATCTGTGAAGATATTGATTTTGGAAAAAGTTGATAAAATAATCACCAGCGAATGGGAAAATGTTTGCATACATACAAAAGGAATTGAAACTGAGTATGCGACGAAGGATATTCAAATGGATGAAGTCACAGACTTTCATCAATTTAATATAAATTAAGACGAAGATTCGGAGAACGATACAGGTGATAATAGTTTATCTGATACATATTGATATTAATATTGATTAATTGGTATATTATAAGAGTTTGAAATTATTTAATTTTACTAAAAAGGCATAAAGTCAATGTACTCATTTTATTTAATAACAATTTTGAAATCATACTAATTGTAAAATTAAATCAAACCAGCTATTGGATTCTAGTAACGGTTATCAATAGATTTCAAAATAATTATTTTTTAGGGATTTGAAAAATACTATTTATATATATTTTTGCGTCTATCATTTACTCAAAAAAATAATGTTAAGAGTTTTTGTAAGCACACTGTAACTCGCACTAAAGCAAGTGGCTTTCTTAAAGTGAACGGACTCGAGCTGAACAGCCTTTGAAGCGAAATTGTTACGAGAATGGTACTGTATAGATAATTCAACGTTATTATTATAATTATTCGTCGATGTATCTGTAACGCTTGGTTTCCAACATAACTTCAGTCGTATATTAGCGATACATCAATTAATTATTTCGCCCTCCAGAAATGCGACGGCTCAAATTAATTCCCATTTTCAACTGTGATTAGTATAAAATAACAGACACCCAAACATACTAATAACACCAAAATCATATTATTAATAATAGGTACTATATATCATCAAATAAATCTCTGATATCATGGATACGCCGCCTTCCAATTACAATTATTAGGATTTCGATGTAGTTAATTAGTTCAAATAAAAATATTTATCTTTGAAGTTATTACTTCTTTTTATGGTGCCATCTCCTTTGGAAGGTCAGCGATTATTCTGGCGATTACGATTTTATTTACCACCGCACGGAACAAAAGTTACACTTATACCAGTCCCAAAAGTAACGCAGCCATGAGATGCGGTGTTTTCTTACGCTTTTTCAATCATTTATTTTCCCCTGGATAATAAGTTGGTAGTTCTTGATAGTTCTTGATAGTTCCCAGCACTTCTTGGTCTTTTTCCATACGCCGGAAGACTTCATCATTCTTCACTCTATCCACCTAGGAAATTCTCAATATGCGGCTATAGATCCACATCTCAAAAGCCTAAATTTGGCGAATTAGATCTCGGTTAAGTGTCCGTGCCTCCACCTCACATTATAACACCGAACCATATGCATTCTAAGTTGTAGGCTTAGGTCACGGTTAAAATATAACGGTCTCATTCTGATAAACGCACTTTTCGCCATCTCTATTCAAGCCTTTACTTCTTGAGATGGATCCCAGTTCTCATTCACGCACGCACCTGAGTACTTGCATTACGTGACTCGTTCTATTAGTGCATTTTTGATAGTTATTTTCGGAGTTGGAAGTGATCTTTTTGATGCTATTAATAATTTTGTGTAGCGAGTGTTTATCTTCAGGTCACACTTGTTACTTGCTTCATTCCCTTTTTTTTACTACTGTTTGAAGGTCTTGGGCATTGTCTGTAAATAGTACTGTATCATCCGCAAATCTAATATTATTTAATGGTTTTCCATTTACCGATATCCTTAAGGCAGTGTCATCTAAGGCTTCCTTAAATATCGAATCGGAGTACTGATTAAATAGCAGCGGTGATAAGATACATCCTTGTCTAATTTGTCTAATACACCACGTCTAATTTGAATGTCTTCGCTCGGCACTGTAACAAATGCTGTTTGGTTCCAGTACAGATGTTTGATGATGCGGATGTCATTATCATCGATTCATTTGTCTTTTAATAGTTGTATAAGTTTCTAGTGTTGGACAACATCAAAAGCTTTTTCATACTATAAGTTATTACTGGTATTCCTAATTATTAAACGAAAAATCTCAAACAGCAGCATGATACAAGTGCACAGCTTATTCTGCCTGGAATTCATAAAATATCTCAAATATTTTTGGCTCGTAGCGTCGTTTACGTCGTGAGGTAAATTCTACATAATATCAAAATTTCCACAAAATTTACCCATATAAAAATGATTGCAATCATTACAAATTAATTTATGTACTCCAGATTTATTAAAAATATCATTCTCATTTACCTACATCAATATTAATCTTTCAGACGACAAAATAAAATATGAAACCATTAATAAAAAAAAAAATTTTTTTTTAAACAGAGATGCGAATTCGGAATACGTCGCATCAGGGTTTTTATTATTTTCAAACTAAGCTAAACGCTTGTCGTATGAAAATAGGAATAACTTGTTGGTATCCTAGAATCGAGCTCGAACCACCGTGATGATTATTATGTGACCAACTATTCAATCCAAAATTTGGGGATCCGAGACCAACCAACGCAAAGATCACTAGTCAAGCTTCCGGCACTTTGTTGGATATCTTTCTATCCCTTGGCGACTTTTCTGTCTTCCAGGAAAAACTTTTTAGTGTTTTCTGAAGTTTCATGAAGTCCAGATGGACTTTAAGTTGTCTCTGCCATTTCATGAATTATTAAAATAAGGATTATTTATTTGTTATTTGCTTTTTAGATAATCTCTTAATTTTATGGCTGCATTTTTTTATTATTTAATGAAATAGTAATCAAACACAATAATTTCGTTTTCTGTCAGTATCTTTGTGGCCAAAAAAACAAATTAAACGTTTAAAGCTGTGACTTTAACCCCGGGCCAGCAAACCCGAACCGGCCACTTAACGCATGTTGCTACCGTCGCCTCTCCGTGCACGGTCAAAACGATATTATAAATATATACTAGGGCTTAGCAATGACGCGAACCAATGTTCCGTCATTTTTGACGGGATGCTAAATACCTAATAGAAAACCGACCGATTTCTGAACACACGGTACAAAATTAATAGTGTTTATTACAATACATTGTTACATTACGACGAGAGTGAAATTAATACATACGACCGGATTACTGAGGCTGTCCGCTATCTATTATTATAATTGTTTTATTGCAGATCCCTTACATGTAGGAACACAAACTAAATAAAATTAATGTTTGTTATGTAGATTGGGTAGTATCCGTTGCAGCTTGTAGATTCCGGGTCCGGCAGCCATGTTGCTTATTGTTGTTACGTATCGTACTTGAAACAACAAGGTATCAAGTGATCTTTTCAAAACTAAATGTTTATAATTTTATAAAACTTTAAATATTTTTCACACGATATTGTAACAAAATGGTAAAAGAGATTATATATATAAAATCCCCCGTAGTGTGTCGATGACGACAATGCGATTGAAGTCTCTAGAGCCTTCTGGGACAAACAACCAAACACTGGTGTAATCTATTAAATTCGGGAAACGTCTAAAAATATCTAAAACGTTATTGTAAACACTAAAAAATAAATGATTGTTCCCGAGAATTAGAAAAAACACAGATATAGATACGAGGAACGACATGCTTTGCAGGCAGTTTTTTTGACATTTCTATAGGTGCGAACCGATAGAAATGTCAAAACAAACTGAATATTAGCATTACACTCAAAGATAATTCAGGAGTATTCTAGTGTAATGCTAATTATTCGGAAGAATCTCATTACACATATAAAGGATATTACTAAAAAATCTTAATCATAAAAAAAATGATATCTCATAAGTGACATCTGTGATTATTTAAGGGGAATGAAAAAGCTTTAAAATTTGATAAATGTGGTAGTTAGTCCTATTTTCATAGCACAAGGCGTTTAGTTTAGTTTGAAAATAGTAATAATAGTGATGTGACACATATTCCGTATTCACATCTCTATTTAATATTTTTTTACAAAAGAAATAAAAAAGTAACACGGACTAATGCGTGACTGTATATATGCGGATGGGCATGACCATACCAGTCTCCCCTTTGCTGTCTACTCCATCGTACAATGTCCTCGGCCTCACATATCTTTCTTATTCTGGTATTCCTCACGCGATCCCTCAGAGTTTTCCTGCTTTCATCACATTTGATTTATTTTTAAAAATATACATAAGCTTCAGACTAAATTTAATGAAGAAAAAGTTATTTCATGTAAAAATATATATAAGTAGAGGATTATTAACCCCCAAATAAGAACAATCTTTAGTTATGGGAATGTGTTTTATAAGATATATCTAAGATCTATTATTTCCTTTTAAAACCTACCCGGTTTGTGACCATAAATCTTTTCGATTAAAGATTTTTTTGTATTCAAGGAAACACATTCTTATTGGGAAGTTGCAATTTCAGAACAAAGTTCTGTGAATTAGTAAACAATTTTTATTAATCAATTAGAAAAGACATACAGAAAAAATCAAATTAACGAAAAAATGTTTTAAATGCCGTCGGGACTCGAACCACGGACCTCCAATTCTAACCGGGAATGGCGCGTTATCCAATTTCACCACGGCATTCTGGTAAGTAAACGAAAATTTTTCAACCTTATATGTAGTGTCTTTTTAATTGATTAACATTTTTATTCCATTTTTAAAGCCATTCTCGGCTAGAATTGGAGGTCCGTGGTTCGAGTCGCGGCGGCAATTAAAATATTTTTTCGTTAATTTGATTTTTTCTGTACGCCTTTTCTAATTGATTAATAAAAATTGTTTAAAGAGTTTTTTGTTTGTCTTTCTTAAGAATTGTTTTCTTAAGAATAGGAATGGAATAAGATTACCATATAAGTAAAAGTTATATACACAGAATCGTCTAATGTACAAAGTTGTAAAAATTATATGATGAGGTGCCAGAAAACATGAAGAATATAAATAAGATGAATGAATTTAAAACTAATGCTATAAATATTTTTAAAATATTATAGATTTTAGTATAGATTAAATATAGGTTATTATGGATAATTATTTCAGAATGTAAAACGTAAAATATTTAATAAATAAATTTAAGAAAAAACAATCTAATTTATTTTAATTATCAAATAACTTCAGCATAATATTGCAACATCACAATAATATAGCGTTTCTTTAAAATGTATAAAAGTTTATTTATTATTTTACTATTTTCTTCATCCATTTTATGCCTCATTACTCGTGATCCTAAAATATTACCATTTAGCGGAATGTAGGAAAATATTCGCGTGGTAGCTTGGAATTTCTACTCTACTCGAAGTTTGTACGCTTATTCTCACAACAAGGGCGTGTAATCTGAACACGCTCTGACGTGTTCCCATACGTGCACTAGAAACAAACCGTCGACTGGATTTGGCTCAAGATTATTTATTACCAGCTGTTCGTACCCGGCGTTGCACGGGTTAAGGATTAAGTTTAAAATAAATAGGGGGGAAATTTCACCTATGCTACCCACCAGGTCCTAAAGAATAAGTTTTCAAAATATGAGTCCGATTGGTCGAACGGTACAGATTTGCATCTAAAATATATCATCGGGAGGGGGAGGGGAAAGGGTAAAAGAATAGGGGGTAAATTTTGCATATGTTACCCGCCGGGTCCTAAAGCATAAGTATGCAAAATTTGAATCGAATCGGACAAACGGTGTGGATTTGTATAGAGAACGGACAGACATTGAGTTTTATAGGTACCTATAGACTAGCTGTTCGTACCCTGCGTTGCACGAGTTTAGGATTAGTTGAAAATAAATTTGTGGGGAGAAAGAAAGGTTCGATTCGAAAAGTGCAGATTTGCATCGAAAATATGTATATCAGGGGGTGGGGAAAGGGAAAATGGGGAGGGAGAAAATGCCACCTATGTTACCCGCCGGGTTCTAAAGAATAAGTTTGCAAATTTTGAGTCCGATCGGTCAAACGGTACAGATTTGCATCAAAAATATATCAGGGGGAGGGGAAGGGGTAAAAGAATGGGAGGAAAATGTCACTTACGTTACCTGTCGGGTCCTAAAGCATAAGTATGCAAATTTTGAATCGAATCGGACAAACGGTGTAGATTTGTATAGAGAACAGACAGACAGACATTGAGTTTATCGAGTCGTTAATTATACAAAATCCAGTTATTGTATTTTCAGAACACACATAAAAATATTGTTAAAAATATAAACTGGTCAAAAAAAAATATGTGTTAATATATATACACAACAAAAAAAACTGACATTATTTATAATTTTTATCCGTAAATTAATTTCGCTTGTCAGTACATTTTAATATAAGCTATGTTATAAAATATATATTTTCAAAAATAAATATTTTATAACATTTTTGGTAACATTTTGTCTTATTTTCGGGACAATTTTTTGACGAATGATGTATTCGCGCTGTTGAATTGTTATTGGCTTGTAAAATAATGTAATTGCACTGAAAAATATACAGTTTGGTTATGTGACTACATTACGTAACATTGCGTAAAATTTATATCGAACGGCAAGCCATGTGCAATTTGGCCGTGTATGTTAATAATTTTTGTAAGAAACGGTGATCAAAGCGATTTTAAATCACTAATTATATCCAAATTATCTATTACACTCATATGAGTGAGTTGCAATTTGCCTCTCCACTAATTCTCATAAGTATTAAGAATAAATTGCGAATCGGTAAGCAAGAACTCCAGAGTTGATTAATCGTGCTCAAACAATTAACAGTTTAATCGTTAATCAAAACTCTGTCGCAATAACGATCGTATCTCGCGGAAATCAGGGGAAATAATTACGGATTCCGGCGCTAAATGTTTCATATAAAAATTTCAATGTAACTTCGGAAATAATCCCCCGGGCTTTCGCCGAAGTCAATTAAGTGTGTGCTATAAATTACCCCAAAACACTCTTAAATTAAATATTCAATCGAATGAATTCTCTGAATGGGCGCTGTCGGAGCTTAGTTTGCGGAATGAACATTTAATATGATAAAGGTAATTTGAGATAAATCATCCGAGCCACGTGGGCTTTATCCGGGCGGGTCGTTATTCGCCTCACTTTTTTGTCGCTTTCGTTTATTTTTTTGTGAAATTCTGAGTGCAACCCACCCCGTACATTTATTTACTTGGATAATATGTAAAAAAATAATTTTTGAAACGCGGACTCTGGAAAAAAAAAGGGTATAGTGGGACAGCCTTCAAATAGAAAGCCTCAAAATACAAACCTCAAAATACCGAGCAACATCTATCTTCAACTATGCGGTTGTGATTCTCAGATATTATGGTTATTTTTCCAGGCTGAAGGCACTATGGAAAAATTGTATTTTACGGTTATACAAGATAATAAAAGGTAATCCAAGGAAGGGTAGTAGGAATCAAATCACGTGGAAGGTCACCAACTTGATCCACCGTCCTGGTTTAAAATTCGATGTAGAGCATTGTCCAGGAATATGAGATGACAAATCACTTATGCCGGTATCCACAGTAACCAATCGCAGTTACAAGATCAAGACTCCTCTGTTTTAGAGTAAAATGAAAACGAAGATTAAGAATATGTTAATATATAAGATATGTAACTACATAAAGGTGTGGCTTTATAAACCATTTCTTTGATGAAAAAAGCTACACCATCTTCAACATTCTCTATATGCCGTAAATTTTTTATTTTATTTAGAAAACGAATCAAAGTGAAGACATTTTCCCCCTGAAAACCCTAAAAACTCAAATAAGGAGGACGGGAAAAAAAATATTTTTTACACCAATACAATACGGAATAAAAATTTATTAGGAGTGTGTTGATTTGTTTATTGGAAAAATATTTTGTTATTAGGGATTGCAATCCCGCAGCTCATTCAATCCCGCGGGATCCCGCATTTTTGAAATTATGTTATAAAATTAAATGGAAACTACAGATTTTTGTGTAAAAATCATCGTTTATTGAACATTTTTACATTAAGCAACAGAAATCATTTTTTTCTATTAATTAAATATAATTAATTAATAATCTGTTTTCTTAGATTCGTCTTGAAATGTTTGGCATAGTTTAATAGTTTTGTCTAATTTTTCCCTTACTCCTAACAACAGTTTTATATTTTTAATTCAGTCTTATTCATATAATGACTAATAATCAAATCACAACTTTCTCTTAGATGCTATTACTATGATATCAACCTATGGTGATAACTTTTGAAAATACGCTCTGAAGAAGAAAATAAAGGCATACAATAAAGGCCAATTTCTCATTCATCTACAAACCACAATACAACCTAATGTTCATCATTGTAAATAATTATACCTTCGAGGCTGTGGAGCAGTTCGTCTACCTTGGCTCACTTATCACAAATAATAATAATATCCCTGAAAAAGTGAGCAGAAGAATCATAGAAATCTAGGTTATTATCAAGCAAAACTAAAAATAACCTATTTAAACCATAATTAGGCCAGTATTGACTTACGCTGCCGAAACTTGGGTCCTAACAAAAGGTGAAGAGACCTGAATTAGCATTATTGAGAGTAGTAAATAATAATACATGAGCTGACCAACTTTATTACGTCATTGATGTGATAAGGTAGGTATTCGAAACTCAGGTTACTGGGATACCTTAAACTGTAAAAAAATATATCTCTTAAGAAAATTATAGAATAAATATTTAAAAATTTATACAGCCATAAATTAATTATAAAAGACGCAATAAAATGTAAAACTGTGACTGAATTTCTTCCTATGTTTAATTAATTATTATTCAACTTCTATCTCTTTTCTATGTCTGCGAGTAAAAACATCCTCACATCGTATATAAAATTTAAATTATGTATTTCATTTAGCTTTTCCACAGACATTAAACAAAATATATATATTTAAGTAAATAATTATATAAAGTCAATTATAAATCACCATATTATATATTATTATATAATATTATAAATTATATATCACCATTTACATTATATATCACCAATGATAAATAAAATTTCGAAAATTCCATGCCCTATCATCCATCAAATTACACAAAGAACATTCTTACACTATTTAATTTCACTTGAATATAAAAATCTATTCACTTTTAAGTTTACTAAAGTTAATATTTTAGGGTTCTCCTTTCTGAACGTTTTACGAAGAAATATCATTTAAAGAATTTCTCAGAATTAAATGAAGGAAATTATAAATAAATATATTTATTACTAGCTGTACCCACGCGGCTTCGCACGCGTAGATTTTTAGTTACTTTTAGTCATATTTTATTAATTTGTGTTCTTAACATATACTTGAGTTCCAAAACTTCTCTATAGAACGTATTTAAATATCTTATACTCTTAAAGCAGCGTTCGTAAAAAACGTATCACTCGACCATTTTTTCGTGGACTTTATTTGTAAAATAGGTTACCACGAAAAGCACTTTTATTTTAACGTGATAATATATAGCTTATGTTTATCCTGAAAGTTTATTCTAAATATTGGTGAAAGAATTTTTGACATTGGGTAAAACATAACAATAACACTCGCATCTCCCACACATTCTTTAATATTAGACCAGTAATGCTACCCAGGACAGGAGCCTCTGGTCTAATATTTACTGATTTTGTAATTATAATAGTGTCATTGAAGGAGGCTGCTATGCCTTATATGAGATCTTGCGTGGTCATTCTCTACGCACGGCATCTCTATTAGACGGGCAACGCTAACCAATGCACCTAGTTTAAAAGAGATCTAAAAAATTCCTCACCATACTACAATGGCAGATACATGTTCGCGCACCACAGACACCCTGGAAGGTCGATGATCCTCGACAAAAGATGAACACCTGAAAGGTGCTCATCTTTTTCGGAGATTACTTTATACATCCAAACTTACAAACTTTATATATTAGTATTGATTGAAAAATTGTCTCAAAACAATGAAAAAACACGTATTAACCTCTAACATATTTAAATGCAAATGTATCAGATTTTATACATTCTGATACTTCCTTTGACTCTGACATTGGATTCTGACATATTTTTTTAGACTCTTATTGTTGACTTCTTTGGAATTTAATGTTAAGTACATGTGTTGTTTTTTCGCGTTAAGTTCAAATGCCGAACTTTGGTTCTGCAGGATCCTCGTATCACAGTCCGTAAACTTTTGAACGGGGCGAGGATAAACATATTCAATTTCAAAAAAAAGATTAAGGCTCGAGAGAGTTTGCCAAATTCATACCAAAGCTACTAACCATAGACCAATTTCATCACCACAACGCAGCCACTCATTATTCGCATATGTTTCAGGTTTTCTTGGTCAAACACAGACTTGGTCTGTTAGTCTCTTCGTTCTCCCGACATGGCTCCGTGTGATTTTTGACTATTTTTCAAATTAAAAATGTTGTAAGATCCGATTTGAATCACGATAAAATATTATGCGGAACGTGGTCGTCCAGCTAAACATCATTCCAAAATATGTGTACCTACAAGAATAATTGTTTTCAACAATGGCGGAACGTTCGGGAGAAGTATGTTCACTACCAAGAAGACTACTTCGAAGGAGATTAGAGTGAGTATAGTGAGTATGAACACACGTGTTTCTGATCATACATGACCAAAGGTTCAATATTTTTTTAACACACCGTGTACATAAATAACTAAATGCATTGGATCGATCATCTTTACAAAAACGGATCTTGACAAGTCTAGCGGAGAGAAGTGGTGAATCAGTGGCAGTGATAATGTATCGATCTTCAACGATCAAACGAAGACAGGTTGTGGTTATTTTATTATATCTTATAGTTAAAATAATTCCATGACTTGTTTCACTACAATGTGTTATGATGTTAGTCCAGATTCAAAGAGTGTGCTCACCAACAATACAAAACAGAACTCGAAATACAAGGCAAAAGTCCCTTTTGACAATGGACAGTGCCATCTATATATGTCTGTCTGTTCTCTATAAAAATCTACACCGTTTTTCGGATTCAATTCAAATTTTGCATACTTATGCTTTAGGACCAGGCGGGTAACATAGGTAACATTTCCTCCTTATTATTTTTCCCCCTTCCTCTCCCCCTGATATATTTTGGATGCAAGTCTGTACCATTTGACCGATCGGACTCAAAATTTGGAAACTTATTCTTTGAGACTCGGCGGATAACATAGGCGACATTTCCCCCCTATTTTTAACCCCTTCCCCTCCCTTGATATATTTTCAATGAAAATCTGTACCGTCCGACCGATCGGACTCAAAATTTGGAAAATTATTCTTTGGGACTCGACGGTAGTGTAGACTCGTCCCCCACCCACAGTAGCATAGGCGAACTTTCCCCCATATTGTTTTACCCTTTTCCCTCCCTCTGATATATTTTCGTTTCGTTTGAATCGAACCTTTGTTTAACCTCACAAATTTATTTTCAACTTAATCCTTAACCCATGCAACGCCGAGTACGAACAGCTAGTATTGTCGTCGCGGATTTTTTTATAGAAGTTCTTGAATTTATAACTTCTGTATAGAAAGTATTTTCACTATTTTGCACCCTGGCGTATGAGCGGATATAGGTATCGTCGTGTATTTTTCTCTGATCCCGTAATTTATTTTCTTTGATGGGTTTCAGGCAAATGGCTTTGGCGCCCGAGGAATGCAATGGGCGGTTATCGCGGGGCCATTATTGAACAAAGAATGCAATATGGCGACCTGTAGAAACCTCCGATTGACACCTGACCCTCCCCCCCGTCGCCATCCATCTTCCCCGGAGACGCGCGGAGCTTGCGGTGATCCCAGACACCTCCCCATCCCTCCACTCTGCCGGGAAAAGAACTGCTACAAATTTTCATAAAATATTTCATAACATAACATAAAAATTAATGTTACAGTTTGAAGGTATATTTTGATTTAATTTTAATGAAGATTAATTATAGAAGTCTCACAGAGATGAAGCTATTTATATGAGAAACGTGAATGGAGGTCTCTTATACGATGGCCCAGAACTATAAGAGACTTCCGTACACGTTATCCAATTAAATGACTGAAAGATAAGTCCTTGAGCGCAACGTGTAGTCATTTAGTTAAATTGAATATTAATGAATTTGTGATGTTTGGTTAGGTTATATTAGGTTAGATTTGATTCACTTGGCTCTCTTGGTCAGTCATTTTCAAAGGGCTAACTTTCAATACGCCAAGTTGTTAAACGTTGATTGATTCTAGTTTAATTAACTATCAGACTAGGCAACCAATTGAAGACCAGCGTTTAATGAATGGCCTAGGCGTCCAATAACCTAGCTAATCTAACCAGATGGCTGCGACATAGCTATACGTTGTTTAATTACTATGCGATTTTTTTTACCCTCATGGGGATTACCCCATACACAGCCACAGCCCTGAGCAGACCATCAACACATACATTGTATAGCCGTGACTTCCCCATCGGGCAGCAAGTCCAACCAAGTTGCACGCGCCAGACGATCATACACACACACACACAAAAAATACATACAAAACTGAGGCACAGCAGTGCACACGAGCCGTCGTCGTTATCGCATCGTCAGCAGCACACACACACAGCTAGACTTCAAGAGAGTTCTTTGTTCACAAAACATATAAAAACTAGCCAACGCCCTGTACGGACATGTCAGTCTCTCAAAAACCCCCGGCGTAAGCCGAAGGCCCTGGTCCGTCGAGTCTTTATCAATATCTTTATTATCGTAATTATGTTTAACTTGTAATTTTTTTATTGAATGAATAAAATCATCAAACATTTCACGACCTTGGAGAATTCCCATCACATGACGGGTGGTGACCCTAAAGCAGCTTTCTCCTCATTCATCGATCACCACAGACTACCGACGCTCACCTTTTTCACCCCCACACCCTTACTACACGATATCAGTTTTTAAACGCAAAAGTGGTGATCTTGAACTTGCGAAGAAATCACACATAAGAACGACGCGACGTCTCGGAGTGAAACTCGTTTGTATGTAGAAAACTTATTCATTCAGTGCATGCAAGCGAAACGCTTTAAATAGAGCCATTATTTTTGGGCGTAAACACTCTACAATATTTTGATGAATAAAATTGTTAACTATTTCCAAATAAATTATCATCAATTACTAGAGAATTTAAGTTGAATCCCATACGGTGAATACATCATAGATTAAGTGATGGTATGTTAAAACATTATTTTATTATATTCGTACATGCTCGATTGGTCTTAGCATCCTTCAGAAAACCTTTCGTTAAATCGAGTTCATATACCTGCCTAAACCTTTTTATTAAGAAAATAATTTAATCTCGTGAGCACTCAATAGAATTTCCAAAGTTGCGTCTAAAGCCGACATTTTGAATATCCACTACAAAGGTTAACCCGTAGATCGGAAAGATGAAATGTTTTCAATAGGTTATTGGAAATATTGAAATATCTGGCTTTGTCGAATTTCCGAGAAGTGGAGGAACTTCGCAGCAGAATCTTTGGGAGGCGGGCGAAGTCAGAATTAATCGGAATATTACGAAAATCGGGGCAAAGAATGTTAGAAAGAAGAAAGTTTGAAAGGTGACCAGAAAAGTTATTAATTTATTACGTGACTGGCTCGTGTACAATGGTTGAGCGGTCAGAGCGCCCGCCTTCGACAACAAACGTTGGGGTTCGTATCTCACTAGCGGCCATCCAATGGAGTCTTTTTTTATAGCACAATTTGTACCCTATAAATGCATCTAATATTAATTAAGATAGGTATATAAAGTCATCTCTTGCTAAGCAGATTAAACTTTTAGCGTTGTCTTGAACCAAAAGTAACATAGACGATTAGTGCTTTGCGTTAATCCCGATTTTATTCCGTAGGACGTTATTCCGTTATTTATGTATTTTTAAAAAAAAAAAGATGTAAAAAAATAATAAATAATTACAGAAAAATACCATCCACTATAATGTTCCAACAAAAATACTCAGAACACAAACGTATGAAAATAAGTAAAAACAATATGGTTGTTAAAATAAATAGTAAGTTATAATAAATAATATGTTAGAAATATAAATAAAATTTGTTTTGAATAACCCGCCTTATCTACAAAAAGACTTATAATATTTGTATAATTATACTAACAAGATTGTAAAATAAAAGGAACTACACACAATTAAAGTCTTCCGAACAATGTAACAGAATTTAGAAAGAACTAGAAGCCAGCCGAAAAAAAATAGAACATTTTCCAAACAACATTTTCTATAAAAGCAAGCGACGCCATTACTGTGTCACACAGTTGTTTTGACAAGCAAAGCAAAACCACAGAAGTAAAACCAACGAAAGCGATACGTACGTATGATAGAAACAGCATAATGTAAAGTGTTGAAGATTTTCGCTCTCTTCTAGTTTGAAAATGAAGTACTGAAGACAATAGAGTAGCTTGTTAGCCTTGTGGTTAGGACTCTCGCCTCATAATCCAAAGGCAGCGGGTTCGAATCTCACTCCCGACCAGCAAGTTAGTACTATTTTCATAGCACAAGCGTTTAGCTTGATTAGTAAGAATATTGATGTGAAACGTATTCCGTGTTCGCATCTCTATTTTTAAAAAAAGTACTGGAACCTAGACCCTGTATTGCAAGACGCACGTCGAAGCACAGGAGAAATGCAGAAATTCGGTCCCTATCATAACAAACTTTCATAATTAGCACTATCAGATCTAGTTAACTAATTTCGATAGGACATGTTTGTTGAGCAAGTAGCAATAGCGCTTTGAAATTAATGGGTACACGAGGCTAAACCAACTGAGAACATAGAAGATTCTCGTGAGAAAATTAGTACAAAGTATAAAATAGGGCTTCAGATAAACTTATTTCAAGTGTTTCATTTCGACTTCAAAGGCCACGATCATAATATAATGTCACGGAAGGGCAAGAAAAAGGAATTGCGCACAATCCAAATCCCTTGTAATATATTACAAAACTATCGCAGGATCTAGAACGGTCTACAATTATCTATAACCTTTGGGAAACATCTACGACGTCTAGAAGTGACGAAAATCTTCTCCTAGACACTAGAATAATCTAAAAAGTTCTAAAATACCAGTATTCGGATTAAATAATGGAACTCCGCGACGCAAAAGTATCGTGTTTTGACAGTTCTTTCGGTGCGAAGTCGTTCGCGAGACTACGGCCAGGGTGGCCAGTCGTGAGGTCGATAGCGATAAATAAAGCAAAATAATTTACCCAAGTGGCGAAACAAACCAATGCGACGTCTATGTGTAAGAATTTGATACACTACGAGCGATAAACAATTGATACCAGCGATAATAAAGTATTCATTGACAACGTGGTATATTGCGAAATAGTGTAGATTAAAGAATAGCGTTAATTTTATTTCGTGTTAAGTGACTTTGTAAATTGTGAATTAGTTAAAATTCTTAATCGCTCATTAATTTCCAGTGTTTTCATTTGACTTCCGAGGCCACCACGACTCATGACAATAATTTGAAACGACTTTGGCCATATTTATGTGTCACGCATATAATTGTGTTCTACGTGTGACAATATGAAACGAGGCGTTTTCACGTGGATGTATTCAAGTCGTGACCAAAAGAATAAAAATATTGTGATTTAAGTCTTCCAGCCGTTGTTACTTTCTAGCATTAGCGTTCCCGTGGCAGCCTTAACGTTCACGTCACGTAGGGGGGTTGATCTCTTGCGTCCAGGCCGCGTCGTGCCGCAGTCGACACCCGCCGGCACGTGGGCTAGGGGCGGCTGGTAAATATTCATCGGGACCCCCAGGGTCGGCTTGCGGCCAGGTAATGATAGATCGATTATTTTGAACTCATACGAGAAGATGGGTGGCGTATCATAAGTCACAACCCTAGTCTTGGACTTTGAAATGTCAAAAACGGAATGCTGAGATAATTGAATTTAATGTTTCAATTCTCAAATAAAAATCAATAGATGCATTTAATAAAGCATTATATTTTTAATCAATTTCTTTATATTTTTTCAGCATTTTTTTAATATTTCTACAAATTGTGGTAAATACATCACATTAAAATTAATAAAGAACTTTTGATATTTTAGCATTACTTAGTGAGTAAAAATTTCACGTCACTTGCGTTACTAAGTGCATTATTACCTATATATACAGATACATCACATTTTATACTAATTTAAAAATGAAAAATCTTTTGGAAGTCGTGCCTTTTACTAGTGCTGGTATTAAGAAAATCTTAATAAATACATTAAAATGTTTTTTTCCATGCAAATATACTTTAATTTTCTCCTTAATATTTTAATTATTCGAAGCATTAACTTTGGGGTCAGGCACCTTAATAAAATGTTAGTTATATTAGTATATAACTTCTTACTGAAATTTTTAGTCTACCGCTTTCAAGACGTAACCGGCTCTTCATCAGGACAACCACTACCCTATCACTACACACTACAGCCATAGTATTATTCACACCTTCCCTTCTCCTCATACACTAACACCTTCCCAAAATATTCTTCACATGCGTGTTAATCTAACTGAAGGCTAATACGCACTAAGGTTCCTACCAAAAGAGATCAAGAATTTTAGGGGTGGGGAGAGTGAGACGGGGTGGGGTCTTAAGCCCTATTCTATTCATTTAATGTCTCTTGATTATTTTTTAAACATAATTCAAATGCTATTTAAATGTATCTGTTAATTAATATTTTTCGTTGAAAATGTATGTATTCCATTATATGTACATTATTAAATTTTTATTTTATTATTATGATTTCAGTATTCACGATTGTAGGCTCTTGTGTATTGATATATCTAAACGAAAATGAAGAAAATAAAATGCAAATACGCAGGCCACATTACTCAACAATAGACAATCGCTGAACGAACGCACACATCCATTAGCACTCTTAAATTCTCTGGACTGACAAGTCATTAAATTTGCAAACAAAAAAGAGTGAAATACTCTTGAAGGGGCCATCATCATGCTGTGATAATGTATGATTTTGATCAAGAGAACAATTTTCTTTCACCTGTCCAGATTTTGAGTATCATTATTTTTCTATTTAATGTAGTAAAAATAACGATACCTAACTTTTTAATAAACAAATCTGTAGTAAATGATACGTGTGAAATGAAGATAAGTTGAAATCATTTTTATGTGCTGATGTGATGTGTCGATTTATAAAGAAAAAATATTTATTTCTCAAAAACTGCTATTTACAAACTTTTCATGGGTTATTGAGAGTATAATTTTC
The DNA here is from genome assembly GCA_016648135.1 of Agrypnia vestita. Taxonomy (NCBI): domain Eukaryota; kingdom Metazoa; phylum Arthropoda; class Insecta; order Trichoptera; family Phryganeidae; genus Agrypnia; species Agrypnia vestita. The sequence continues at coordinate 17,505 of JADDOH010007051.1, forward strand.
ATTTATCTGTTTAGATTTTGCGTATTTATATTTTTCTATTGAATGTTACAAAAAATAACGATACCTGATTTTTATTAAAAAATGTGTTAAATTAAATGAAATGTACGTATTTTAATTGTGAAATAAAAATAATTTGAAAGCATGTTGAAAGCATTTTACAACCTTTTCATGGGTTTCATCAAAAAATAAGACACGAATAATAACAAAAAAAGAACATACGCCACAACCACCATATTCATTAAATTTGATCCCCTTTTTGTGTTCTTCGATTTTCGTGTTCTTCGCGATAAAAATAACCATGAAAAAAACAAAATCTCTGTACGAGCTGAAGGCTATATCTAAAAGTGCGTTTCAGAAGTGTTTTCAGGTTTATAAAAACGACGATATACCTACCTGTGTTATGAACCTATGGGGATTACTTGACGGGAACAATATCAAATATTAACAAATAAATAAATATATTTTTAAATTAATTAAAATCAGTTTTTTTTATTAAACAACGTATATTTATATCATGATTCATAATTATTTGAATGTTTCACATAAAAAACGTGCTTGACACAAAAGTAAAAGTAAATAACAAATTAATGATTTTGATGATATGTAATGTACCTATTTAGTTATTCTGCTTCATTGAATTATTTATTTTTTCAATTTAATTTAATTATTTATTTAATTATTTATTTTATTTTATTATTTATTTAATGTATGTATTAGGTATGTCTTATTAAATTGAAAACTTCTTTAGGGGCATTTTTCGTTATTTCTGAATAGTGAACGAAAGTGAAGCGTCACGCTCGGGTCCGTGACGCTAAATCGGGTTTGCTCGGCTCCACTCGCCATCAAGCGCGCTCGGGTCTGTGACGCACTGAATCACGTATACTCAGCTCCAGTCATCATCAGCCACGTTTACTGCTGACGAGGAGTGCATCCTTCCAATAAATACGTTTTTATTATAACGTATTATAGTAATAAACTGATATTAGGCATGTTTTGCAAATAATCAGTGTGGTATTTCAAGAGTATATACTAAGCGTATATAGTTAGTACTTAGTACTTTATTAAAGGGTTGTTTAATATAATACGAGTTTATTATTGTATACGATCAGTACAATATTCAAAGTGTTTACAGTGTTTGCTGGATGTTATTCATAGTGAAAAATTTATTTCGTATCAAGGTAAGTTCTCCCATTTCTTCAACAATCTGTATGACTCAGACACCAATTAGTATAATTTAATAATATTATTATCACGGGACGTGACCTTGGGATACAAATGAAAATACTGGAAATTAATTTAGTTTAATTTATTACCAAAGAAAGTCCTGGACATGAGTTAAATTGTAGTATCGTTCTTAATTTTATAGTCGCTAAATGTCTTCAAAATATTCCACACTTATTATTGAATTGTTCCTTAATTTTGCACTAATTGACGCTGTCTCTATTGCTTAGATTACTTTTGATAAATTCCGTTCAATGTTCGCTCGTAGTAACTATTTCCCCGGTATCCTTTATTTACTTGCGCTGGTCACTTACTAATATCGGGTGTTGTTATATCACGAATCACTGATCAAACTAGTTTGCTCGATAGTATCACGGAGATGTCGCCTTATTAATGTCACAAACTACCTGGGCCCACGTCGCATGACTCCTTATATAGCAAATATTCCCGAGAAAGGTTTATTCCAGAGGTAACAAAAAACATGTGGATCGTTCTATAATAATAAGATGTTTAGGAAGGCTAAGATGCAGCGACAATGTCCTCAAAGAAAAATATGACTGGACAGAGTTGGCACAAGACTGAGATGATTGGAGGCAGACTCTTGACGCAGAGGCGAAGACCCACAGGGGTTATAGAGCCAAAAGTAACGATGATGACTTTTGAGATTCACTAACGATAAAAAGTCCAGGACGTACGAGTAACGTGTGTGAGAATTTTATGTCTACCGGCAAATGCTTCCACTTCAAAAATATTGGAACAATTTATTGAGTCGTACAGCTTGCGCGGTTGGCGGGGTCGTTCCGTGACAATAATATCTGAACCGAACCCAAAAACACAGGGCGTCTCACGTCCAGGGCGGCGCCCGCCCGCGCTGCCAGCGCCCGGGGTAGCCAACACTGCATCCTGCACTCGGCGAAATATGGTGTTTGTGCTTTGATCAAAAATGCACACAGACGTGGTGCAGTTCAAAGGACCCGCGAAAATAAACCTTTTAGAAAATTCTTTCCGAAATATAACATTTTTCCGTAGAGTTTTAAATTTTATCATACCGGAGATGCCGTGTGATGTGATTTTAATTTTACGTATTCACTTTCATAAGGAATGAAAGTAATTAATTATTAGAATTTCGAAGAAAACATAACAAAATGTATTTGTGGTCGATTACTAGATATCCAATTATTTATTATCGGTTGCATAATATGCAATGCATATAGCGAAGATTTTTTCTATATTCAAGAATACATTCATATTTGTGAAGTTGTAATTTTTCAGAACAAAGTTCTTTGAAATTTTTAAATCAAATTAATTAATCAATTAGAAAGATATACAAAAAATCTAATTCACGAAAAAATATTTGGTTACTACTGGGTAAGCTATTAATTAATTACTTTGAGTTAAAGATTTTTTCTGTTTAATCTAATCTTTTTCGAATTTTTAAAATAAATATTCCTGATATTTGTATTTTTTTAAAATTTGTATTCATCTATTTCATAATGTGTGTTACCTCGTATATTTTAACCATTATATTATTAATTATATTTGCACATAAGGATTTAGACACGAATTTTATCATCACAATTATAAAAAATTGTGTTACTAAATTAGAAAAGACATACAGAAAAAATCAAATTAACGAAAAAGTATTTTAACTGTCACCGGGACTCGAACCACAAAACTCCAATTCTATCCGGGAATGGCGCGTTATCCAATTTCACCAATTTCGTTATCCAATTTCGGATGTTGATTAATTCACAGAACCTAGTTCTGAAATTGCAACTTCACAAAAAGAATGTATTTCCTTTAATATATATAAATTTCGTTGTGTCTGTCCGTCCGTCAGTATGTCTATCTGTGTGACCCCGTAACTTCATGTAACTTTCGTAACTTCTTCATAGAATTTTTTTTGAAAAAAAAAATTTCTTAATATTATTTTCGAAGAAAAGTTTTTCGACTTTTTTTTTATAAAATATCAACATTTTTTATAAAGAACCGACAAATAAAAGTACCGTTATTTTTGACGGATTACAGCTAGTTAATGATAAATCTCATAATACTATCACAATTATTCACGTATTATTTAGATTTTAATATATCATAATATTCTTTTTGATATATACCTATTTGATTTCGATTTATTTTCAAAAATATAATATGTTTACGTAAAAGTCATGATATAGTTTACGCGCTTCAAGCACCTGCTAAACACTGTAGAGATGTAGTTTGTTACTTTAAAATATTAATATATATTGTTAAAAAACACTTTACATAAAGATTTAAGATTATTTTATAAAAATTAGAATATAATTTAGAAAATCTACCGAACTACCGAACACAATAACACACATTGATCGATTGATTATATTGTTTGTACAAATTTCTTTATTTTTTTTAATTGATTATGTATTTCAAAAAAGTTAACGCTGTGAACATCAAAAATAATTTTAAAATATATATTTTTAAGAAGCATATAATAATGTTATGTTTATGAATAATTTGAAGTAATTTTTTTCAATTAATTAATTATAAATTTGATTAATTGATATTGAAAACTTTTTCGTAAAATATCTAAAATTTACAATATGAATATTCATTTAATAAACCCGTTCTTATTCCAATAAACATTGGTACGCCTCTTAATTATTATCATCTACGATTCAATTATAGGGGCAAAGATTACCCTTATAACTTATACATAGAATCCCTCGAAAACGTGCTAATTACAACATTGTATTCAAGGGAGAAAATCGTATAACATTTACAAAAGTTGAAGAATATGATAAAATATTTTTATATTAAGTATCATAATAGTGATATTTTTACCCGACTGCGTGACGCAAAAGAGGGTTAAGTGTTTTTATCAGCTTATGTACCTATGCATATATGTATGCTTGTTCCTATCAGGCTGTAAAGTGCTGATTTGAATTGTTCTTACCTCAATCGATTTTTTTTTTATCTTGCGGGTGTCACTATAGACATTCCAGTTATCAAAATTCAATATGCGACAACCAGATGCCATATTTTGAAAAAGAAAATGAAAAAATGAATGTCGACTACTATGTAACATTGAATAGGTATTTGAAAATTTTTCATTTTGAATGACCATTTAGGATCTATAATGATTAAAAGTTGGTTAGCAACCATTCTCATTTAAATTTACAATACTTATCATTAATCTGTAATAAAATTCTTATATAATCGCATAATAGGTCTTTTAACGTGAAAAATAATTATCTTAATATAATTGAAAATAGTTCTTAAAATCGAATGACGAACCCAGAATAAAACTGCTTAAAAAGATAATGTTAACGACTGTTACCTAAAGCGTTATTTAATACAGGGAAAATCAACCTGATTAGGAATAAATAGATAATAAAAAATGACTGTCTTATAATTCTAAGTAAAAAGTGTAAAATAAAAAAATAAATTTAAAAAAATCAAAAAATCTGACTGCGTAAAAAGTGATCTTTAAATAAAAACTGAAACGAAAAAAACAAGTCACATTATTTGGAAGATTTTTAATGGGACCCGACTGTTATGTTAGTCGCTATGTTCCGCATTAGAATTTATTATTTTTATGTGTGTATAGGATCATGAAACTATTTCAATTTTAATAGTAAAGTTATTTAATATTACTACCAGAATTCAAGACTACCAGACTTGTTTTTTTCTTTTCAGTTTTTATTTAAAGTTCCATTTTTACGCAGTCGGGTTTTATAATTTTTTATATTTACTTTTTTTTATATGTATGTTCTGAGAACACAAATACTGGATTTATCCACCGCGGAATTGTTATGGAACGTGTATGGTAAGTATTTTGTACGATGGCCCAGGGCTTACAACCTGTATGAGCTGGCTTAAGTGATCACTCTATACAGCGCAAAGTTCACCAATTCCATCGTAAGAACATTCATACATCAAATTTTTTGATGTTATATTTATGTTCCAAACAGGAATCATACGTGTACTTCTAGGGACTATGCTAGTGATATGAATTGTCTCTTTTCATGAAACAGTATTCATAGATTTGGCAGCTGATAATGATACTTCTGTATTTTTAATGTACTCATCATCATCATCATCATCATTCTTGGCACTACAACCCTTGGTGGGTCTTGGCCTCCTCAATAATTTTCCTCCACTCATCTCGGTCTAGTGCCAGCTCTCTCCAGTTTCGAAGCTTGTACTTATAATGTATTTATATGATATTCTTCTGAAATATTTAACATGTAGACTAGAATACCCCTAAAAATTAATATTTTCAATATTTTTACTCCTTTTGTAGACCAGTATTTATTAAAAATATTATAAGTATGTATCTTCTGAGAACACAATTACTGGATTTATCCACTGCGGGATTATTATTCAATTCAGATAAATTACAGAAGCCTCACTTAGTATGGAGGTTTTTTCGAATAAGAATAAAAAAGTAATGAATTATCAACGTTATTATGAGAAAAAAACCGCAGCATTGTTAAAAAATTTATAAGATTTTTTTGCAGCGCAGGTTGAATATTGTTATTATAGAATTTTAAGGAAAACCCAACTACAAATTGTAAGATGTTTACCTGGCTAGATGAATTACTTCCTGTACGTGATTTTCCGGTAATGTATTATCCGTTAGCTGTATTCTGGATCCGTTCGGGAACGGACACGAGAACATTCCTGGGCAGGATGTGATACTTTACTACCGGAAGGCGCAAAACCCTAGATTGGAGAAACACGCCTGCATTTCGGGGATAATTACAAAAACCCAAACCCAACAGCAGAGGTCATAGTAGATTCGGAGAGGGTATGCTTTTTGGGTCAGGAATAACAATGTTTATAATAACGGTTGACTTTTTATTTAAAAAAAATAGATATGCGCATATTCAATAGGTGTCACACCAATATTCTTACTATTTAATTTTAAATTATTTATTCTGGAACGAGGCTTGAAACACCATTCACCGGAACACTAGGTGAGAGTCTAGGATTAGAATAACAAGCTAACTCATTAATATATTATTTCACAGTAATATAATGGTAATAACTTATTAACTCATTGAACAATGCAAATTATTCAAAATGAATCTCAACGCATTCAATACCTTCATTTTCAGTGTGTGCCCTTAAAAACAATGTTTTTTCGAAATATTTTTCTCTTGATAAATACGGAACAATCGGTACTGTTTTTGACAGTTGGTAGGACATATTAAAGCATCACACCAGGTTTTGAGCTGAAATAGTTATGTCAACCTATAAAATTCAGATGCAAAAAGCCATGTAGGTTTCATGATGCCAGGAACACCGATTGAGAGTTTTTGCTGTTTAAAATGAACAAACATTCAGCTTTATTCTTTATTTTCAACTTGTAATATTTGATGATTTGTGTATTCGATTCATTACTAAGAGAAGCAATGATGTATCTTCTTTAATATTTTTTGATGTTTAATGTCAAATATTTAAACTTGAAAAGGAACAGAAATATTTTATAATATATAACCGGAGTGAAGTCAAAGTTTTCTTAAAATATACAAATTAGTTATTATTACATGACCTTTTGATTCTGTAATTTATACATTTTGTAAGTTCTATTTTCAGAAATTTTATAATTATACTATTTCTCATCAACATATTATGTGGAAGGGCAAATTTATTTTAAAATAACCCATTTATAATTTCAGGTTAGGTATGGTTTTTAATGATAAAAAGTTTAATTATTTTCTTAGCGTTTGAAGACCAAGGCTAAAGTTAGAACCAGAACGCGTTTTGAAATACTATTCAAATACAGTACTTCTATTAAAGTATTTTATATATTTACAAATATATATGTTATCAACATTGCTTTATTTTTTTAGTAAAAAATCAACACAAAAACATGCTTCCAAGATGTTTTTTCGTTGATCATTCAAATTCGATATTTTCTTTTGTACAGTGCAAAAAATCTACTGTGTTGGATTTTCTTAATATCTACCTTCAAAAATATTATTTTATTTCTTTAAACAGAAATTTTAAATTTTAGAAAATGTTTAATTAAAAATTTATAGTCATAATACTTTACACGGTGTATCAAAACTAGTCCACAATGCTTCACAGATAGATTCCTGCCCAAATTATGAGTCAAAAATATCCTAATATCAATATCATTTTTTTTATTTCTGATTTTATTCCAGTTTATTTTGTTATTTTCTATTGTATAGTGCAAAAAATAAAAATCTACTGTGTTGGATTTGCTAAATATCTACCTTCAAAAATACTATTTTATTTATTTAAACAGAAATTTTAAAGATTTTTAAAAAATTTTTAAAAAAAAAGAAAATTTAAAGAAGATAAAGGGCTTGTAAATTGTATGGACTTTATTGTGGAGTGCACTCCACAACAAAGTGCATACAATTTACGCCCTAGAAAGCAGCACCTAATCAGTCCGACCTCCACCTCCTCGGGTAAAGGTCGTCCTCCTGATGACGTTGGATAAGTATCGATAAGAACCGAGATTCGCTTCTCGGTAATACATACGGTGCGTATAAAATATCCGAAATTACAGTTAAAGAAATTTTAAATTTGAAAAAAATGTTTAATTAAAAATTTATATTCATAATACTTTACACGGTGTATCAAAACTAGTCCACAATGCTTTACAGATAGATTCCTGTCCAAATTATGAGTCAAAAATATCTTAATATAAATATCTTTTTTTTTTAATTTCTGTTTATTTATTCCAGTTATTTGACTTCAATTAATTTTCAAAATACGATGTAATTTTTATTCCTGATATTCTAAATTTAACAGAAGAAATATCGAATAAAAAAGCAAACTTTGAAACTGCTTATATTCGTAACTTTCGATATTTGGCTAATTATGTTCCAAAACTTTCAAATACTCCATGCAGGAATCTACCTATAAAATAATGTGGATTAGCTCTTTTATATCTTCTAGAAGTGGTAAAAAAACAACTACTCTATAATCTCTTATTTTCATTTATTCTAAGGATGATCGGCTTCAATACCATTGTTTTTTCATCAAAACTGGTAAATATTTACAGATCTATAAAATAAAATATGAAAAAGGGTGCTTTTTGGACCAATAGTAAGAAATTCGCCCAGTGACGAATTGTCGAGCCTCATCCCAATAGACTATCAAGTTAGTTCGCAGAACAAGCGCTTAGCTTAGCTTAGTTTTAAATTAGAAAGAATAACGATATGACACATACTCCTCGTAATTACACATCATTATTTTCAAAAAAAAAAATATCCTGTGTGTATTGCCAATATATTCCTCATTTGAGAGCATTTATCTCTCTTCCCTACCATTCTCACCACTACCACGCTTCGGTTCCTGTTCGTTGTCACGCTGAATTCGTTATATATTTTAATTTATAGTACATCTATTTTACTTCCAACCTTACGGAAGATTCAATGGTGTCGAAACAGGTTGACTTTAAATCAATCAAGCGAAGTGGTGCATGCATGGGTTGTTTTTTTTTTGTAAATAATAATTTATTTATATAATTAATAAAAATGTTCTTTGTTTTCACCACTCATATATTGAAAATATCAACATGTTTCAGGGCCATCGGGCTTTTTGTCAGGATACAATGTATACTAACTAACTAACTAATAAAAATCAGAAGTCGAAGTATACACAATCAAAATATAAAAAAATAATATATGTGCGATGTGAAGAATTTATCTTTTGCTGATCCTGGAATGGTACTCAAATCACCGACCACCAGATTACTAAGCGAGCGTTATGACCGCTTCACCAGCAAGCTACTTTAACTAATTAACATACAGGGTGTAACAGAGCTAGTCTACAATACTTCATAGGTGAGTTCCTGCCGTAATTATGAGTCTAAAATGTTCAAGCAACCATGACCTAATATCAACATGGAAATCAATATCTATAATATTTGCAATATCAAAGATTGCATTTTTTTAATATTTCTGACTTATTTTTTTACAAAACGTTGATTTATTATTACAGTAACTTAGATCGAGTACGAAACCCTAAAAAATTTCGATTTGAATAGGAAGGTTTTTATCATTTTATTTGACTTGTATTAAAAGGAATAAATTGTTCATATTAGATATTAGTTACTGCAATGATAGTTCAACGTTTTACAAAAAATAAGTCAGAAATATTGGAAAAAAATGTTAACTTTGATGTCGCCTTTTTCCTTAGCTATTGATATAAGGTCACGTTTGCTTAAACATTTTTGACTCATAATCAAGGTAGGAATCAACCTGTAAAGTATTGTGGACTAGTTCTGTTACACCCTGTATATTGACAAGATAAAAATGAATCAATATTATAAATTACTTGTGTATTTAATTTAGTTTATTTTTTATCAAAACCAACCCGTTTCCGAATACAATGTACCTCTCATAAGGGTGAAAAAAAAAACATTAACATAGAATGGTTAACATACAGAATGAAGAACGATTCCAAATTATCCAGTTTAAGACCAATATCATTTGTATGTCAAATAGGTTAACCCAAATTTCATTAGTGCGACAATTTTTCATAAAATATTAATTTTAATCAAAATATTCATAAATAACCAAATAATTTAAACCATAATTATTAGTTTGCAATAATTTGCGATATAAAAAATAATTTTAGCATTTCTTTGAACAAACTAATTAAAAAATAACTAAACTCAGTTACAAGACCTATTTTTTTAAGAGTTGTAAGCAATAATTTTATTTTTAGATATTTTAGGTAGGTAGGAAAAAAATTGTATATTTGGTTTTAATAAATAATTTAATGTGATTAATACAAATGTTATTATATATTTTTTTTAATCACTATCCAAAATATTTCTGCTGGAAAAATTTAAAAATATATATTCATATATTTAAAATACTGATATTTTTGGGCATGAAATACATAACTGCCTAGTCCATGAAATGTAATACGTCATGTAGACGTAAGTAGAAGCTCGCTACAAAAGAGGAGCGTCGCCAAGTGCAATGCCTTCCAGGGGATGATTTAACCCGCGAACAGTTTTCGGGAATTGTGAGAAGCTGCATAAATCACCCCAACTTAAATGTTTGCCCCACTTAATTGTGCACCCGGGATAACTTTGTGGGTAACTTTTGTGTTTTGTTATAGAGCAACGAAAAATAATTATCAAAGTTAAGAAACTTTCTGAGAATTTTGTTTTTCTTTTTTACATGGTTAGTTGGTATAAGAGAAGTAAAAAGGAATGTGTTTATGTGATAATGTCAAGAAAGACCTGCAAAAAATATGTGAACCACGAATATGATATGATTTTTTTCTTAAATGTTTAAGGCATACATTTAGGAGTTGTAAAAAATAATAAATTTCAAAAACTAACAAACTTTTTATGAACCGCATTGATTATTTCCAACTTCGATCATTTCCACCCGGCGATCATTAACCAAGAACGTTACCACACCCCATCTGATTTCTTTTCATATTTAATTTATGGCGCAGTTTCTCCCTCTTTTTCTCAGAAAAACAACATCGTTGTATTATCTAAACAATCTTGTCTTGAACGCTATACACATATAACAATGCATACTTAGTCTATTTTGACGTCGTATTTATTTATGAAAGAAAATTTATGCGTAGATATGCATTTGTGAATTTATGAGATCAGGGGAGATTGTGCGTCTTAATTATGACCAGAGCAGTGGTATCGAAAACCGTTGATGTAAGACAAATCATCGTGTGTTAGTTTAAGTAAATAAAAATTTTATTTCATATAATTTTTACGATTAAAAAATAAGTTTGAAAAAAAACTGTGAAATTTGAGATGATAAGAAGTTCAATAAATTTGGCGTAAGAATGATTAAGAAAATGATGGATGTGGGAATTCCCTTTACGATAAAATTAATTATTATACATAACTTCCGAGTTGAAACATGATAAAAGTTTAATAACTACTAAAAGTGTGGCAGAATCAAATGGCCTAAAGAAGATTCGGTTTGATGGGAGAGTGAAAGAATACCCTTAAAATATTTTTTTTAGTATCTTATAAATTCTTAACGTGTCTTAACTTGTGAAGGGGGAAATACTTGAACCACGTTTTGGTGAAATTGTTTTTATTAAAAAGTGCTTTTAATAAATGATTTGGATAATTAATTTAAAATTGATCAACGATAACATAAATAATAAAAATTATGAAAGATAACCAGTCGTAATTTTCACTCATATTAAATTCGACGAATACATTTAAATATGTATTAATTGTATCCTACCAGTAATATAACAGTTTGTTTGAATCATCGTGCAGTTATTGTATTTATTGGCATTTTATCATTTTTTATTTTTTATTTAGTAAACTTTGAAAGACTCTCTTACAATATAATATATAATAAATAATTGAAAATTATAATAATTCTATAGCAATATAATATATAATAATTTCAATTACCCAATTACTATAGCGTAATCTGCCCCGGATAGGAGATCCATGGTTCGAATCCCGGTAGCAGCCAAATATTTTTTCGTGGATTTGATTTGTCTTCTATATGTCTTTCTAACTGATTAATTTATTTGGTTTTAATAAATAACAAGTTTAGAAATTGAAAATGGTTGAAAATTACTTAAAAAATTGTTCATATTAAGGATAAGCATAACATATTCGTATTTATTTATTTTTTTTTTTTTTTTTGTTTATCATTGTTTATTATTAAAAATGTGTATATTTTAACTGCATACAAACTGCACACCTACGCAATGCAAAAATACAGGATATGTAACATATTAAAATACATTACTTAAAAATACTTAATAAATACTTAAAAATACTACAATATCAAAAATATGTGTTGCATATTTTATGAGTTTTTTATGATTTTTTATTTACTTTTTTCCTGTTTAATTTTTTTTATTACCACGCTTTACTATAAGCTTCGTCTGTCTGTCTGTAAACGAAATCTTATAATCGATATTTCAACCGCTTCTTAATGTCAAATTTTGCACACATGACAATACACGATGACAATACAAGAATCTTCAGATTCTCTGATTTGTCAATTAATCCGTCATAATTAATTAATCATATTTGATGGTGTACAAACGTGCGGTGTACAAATAGTAATTTGTATATAATTTAGTATTGCTTAAAACGTTACCAAGCTGCAAACTTTCCACGTTTTACGTTGGTTTTGTTTTCTCTATTTCCTCCAAAGTTTTTCCCATAAGACCAGGCAAAATTACGACGGAAGACCAAGCATAAAAAATGGTAATTACTAACAGTGCACTTGCTTGGAATATTTAAACTTTGCTAAATGCAAATTTTATGTTCCCTATTGCCAGGCAATTGCACTACAGTCAATAATACACACAATTTATTGTGAAGGCAGAAGGCACAACATTGATCCAGACTATCCTTTTGAATAGAATGCCAAATAACTAACCGTTTATAAAGTTATTTTTCGAATAAACAATTGATATTATTTGAAAATAATTAAAATACTTATAGAAAATAATTATAAATAATAACATCTTAATTAATTCGATTCACATGTTGTTGAGGATGGCAACAACGTAACATATCTATAATAATATATAAAGAGGGAAAGTTTGTATGTAGGAGGTAATCTCCGAAACTAATCATCCGACTTCAAAAATTTTATCACCAATATTTAGAATGGACTTCTAGAGTGGACAAAGACTTTATATTATCTCGTTAAAATAAGAGGGCTTTTCATGGTGACCTATTTTACAACTAAAGTCGACGAAAAAATGTTCGGGCGATTCGATTTTTACAAACGCTGCCTTAGCGGTAAGAGATATTTAAATACTTTCTATAAAGAAATTGCAGAATTCAAAAAATTATATTTAAAAATTTGCAAATACATATAACTATATATTGAGGTTAATACATTAATTGATAAAATATGACTAAAAGTTACTAAAAACCTACGCGTGCGAAGCCGTGAAGGCACAGCTGGTATAGAAATAAAATATTTTATTTTGGTGCCTTATAAGGGCATTATCAATATATTTTTTTATTTTACTTAACAAAATTTATTTATATGTAGTCAAATTAGCTATATAAATTGCATGAAATAAAAAAACGTTACCAACTGAGGATTTCATAATTTTTTTTATGTATTGTCGCTCTAAATATTAATTTTAGTATATACCGTCTGTACGCCACTGATTTACATAATTTCTTAGAATACCATTAAATTGTTCCAAAAGATAAATAACGGATTTTTAGAACTGGATTAATTTATGGTATAGTGTCTGAGAAATTTATAATATTTATATAAAAACAAAAATATTACACGTAATGAAATATAAACGAATAGATATTTTAATCTTTCATCTTTGCGAGTAAATATTTTGCGATAAAAAATTCAAAAATAAATGTGTTCAGACGCCTACGCAGAATATATGTCAAAACCATAATATCTTTTAAATATATTTTTTTTTTTCATTACGTTTTAAACATAAATTCTTACCTAAATGTTTCTGGTATGAAAATAAGATTAATTATCTCAGTGGTCTTCCGGGATGAGGTTCAAGTCCCCGATCACTTATTTACTTGTTGAATGTCTTATCGTTAGACCAAAAAACAATTGAAGTGAACCGCATTTGAATTAAATAGAAAAAATATTAAACTGTATTTATTTATAAACAGTTTCAATTTTTATCTTGACTTATTCCTTATAAATATAAATAGGTAATAGCAAATAAATGCACTTAACTGCAGAAATGTTTGATTGATTGTACAAGTGTTCTCGTTTAAAAAACATATTATATTTTCATCCTTAAGAAAATATATAAATCTGTAAACGAGTGTCTAGAAAGATGATTTGTGGTTCTAGCATTAAAAATATATATTTTTTTAATTATTTAAGACGTACAAAAATTAACAATGATGTTATTGTAATGAGGCCAAAAGAATCACGCACTCATGTCAAGTGACAGTTGTTTGAAATGATCATAACACTACCGATGATTCCAGAATAGCCTAGCGTAATCTACGGCTTACGGGAGGCATCGAAAGGCATACAAAATCCTGGAAGCCACGAGAAATTTTTCGTAAACACTAGAAACGATAAACGATAGTTTTCATAACAGCATTAGCCAATATAAATAGGACCGCACACGGGAGTAAGAAGGAGAGTTGTTTTTGGCCGTGTTTGACAGCGATATCAAAGCGAAGGTAACCGCGAGTTTCGGAGGCCAGGGTGGCCAAGTGAGCGGTAATTTGAAAAGGAATACTCTGGAAAGTTCTTACGTTGCGAAATAAACAGAAGCGAAATAATACGTGCGGAAATTGGATGGAATGTTCTAATGAAGATTAAATTAAGTGTTGAAGCGATTATAAAATATCGGCTGAACTGGATATTACCAACAGCATTTTTGGGATTTTTTTTTTTTTTTGTAACACGTAAAGTCGAGTGTTCCGATTTCAAAAATGATATTTATATGCGGCGCAAAAATTTATTTAAAAAGTTATCATAGTTCAAAGTTTCATAAAGTTAAAAGTTTTCGTTCACACAAATCGTTACAAATCTGACAGTTGCATGTTTTATCTATGGCATGAATGACGCCTTGCCGTAGACAGCAGATAAATATTGATTGATTTGTTGACTTTATCTATGGATTCACCTTGTGTGGTGAAGTAAGTACTAAAAGGCAAGAAAACATTATGCTGCATTACACATACGGTTTTAATTGAACAAGTAATTATATTAAACAAGTTTTTCACGAAATATTCAATAAATACTTTATTCAGTCAACTACAGAATAAGTCATAAGTACCATCTCCCCGGGAATTTGGCTCGTTACATGTTTATAAAAAGGTGTAAAGAGTTGTACGTGGATCGAGCCGATGAATTCCTACGATTAGCCGCCAAATTGTATAACCCCCTTTTTTAGGTTAGGTTACGTTTGGTTGTATAATTTTATTAAAAACTTAATTTTAGGTTACGTTTCGTTGTTTAATTTTATTAAAAACTTAAATTTAAGTAAGGTTAGGTTTGGTTTGGTTTGGTTAGGTTAGGTTAGGTTTGGTTAGGTTAGGTTAGGTTAGGTTAGGTTTGGTTAGGTTAGGTTAGGTTAGGTTAGGTTTGGTTAGGTTAGGTTTGGTTAGGTTAGGTTAGGTTAGGTTAGGTTAGGTTAGGTTAGGTTAGTTAGGTTAGGTTTGGTTAGGTTAGGTTAGTTAGGTTTGGTTAGGTTAAGTTAGGTTTGGTTAGGTTAGGTTAGGTTAGGTTAGTTTTGGTTAGGTTGGGTTAGGTTAGGTTAGGTTAG
>JADDOH010007052.1:0-20100 GCA_016648135.1 Agrypnia vestita
TCAAGTTCGACTAAATCACTTAATGATCTGCTATATATTGGGTCAAATCTGCAAGTTAGCATCTTTGGGTTACTAATAAATCTTAGGCTCTTCCCGATTGCGCTCTCAGCAGACATCGAGAAGATGTATTTCCAAGTTAAATTGAAACCAGAACATCACCGATTTCAGCGTATATTATTCAGATTCCATCCTAGCGACCCGATCCAAACTCACGAGTTTAATCGCGTTTGCTTTGGGATTTCGAGTTCGCCATATCTGGCAATGCGCGTCATAAGGCAACTAGCAGCAGACGAACGCTCTCGCTGGCCCGCAGCTGCATGGGCAGCCAAAAAACACTTTTACGTGGATGACTACATTTCTTCTGTCGATACGGTTGACAACGCTTACCAACTTCATAGCGATCTAGTCCAGTTATTCAAATCTGGTGGTTTCCACCTAGGTAAATGGGTCTCAAACAGAACCGAATTAATGGAAAAAATTCCCGCTGATCTCAAATTGCCGAAGCTCGTTCAATTTGATGAAGAGGCTTATACACAAATCGTAGGTCTCCGATGGAATCCTACCGATGACGCATTCCTATTCAAGATTAACGCCGATGTGTGTCAATCGGATAGATGCACCAAGCGCATAATTCTCTCCACAACTGCTAGACTCTTCGACCCTTTTTCTTTGTTAGGTCCAGTTACCACGTTATTAAAATTATTAGTTCAAGAGTGTTGGAAGCAAAATCTTGAGTGGGACGAAAATGCTCCAGCTTACATTGAAAGTCAGTGGCAACAGTTCAAGTCAGAACTTCATTTACTCGAAAAGTTAAAAATACCCCGTCACGTAGGTATTTCGCAGTCTTACTCAAACGTAGCACTCGTCGGTTTTGCCGATGCGAGTGAGAAGTGTTATGGCGCAGTGCTATACATTCGAGTAAACAACAAGGAAGATGAAGCACAAGTCACACTCTTATGCGCAAAGTCTAGAGTGGCTTCACCAAAATGTGTATCTCTTGCAAGGTTAGAACTCTGTGCGGCGCTTCTTCTGCTTTCAAACCTAATAGCATGCGTACGAGATATCATTTGCGAACGCGTTCAGTTAAATAAAATCTTGGCATTTACAGACTCCACAGTTACTCTCTCGTGGATACGCGCCGCTCCTTATAAGTTTAAAACATTCGTTGCAAATCGAATCGCTGCCATAAATGAGAACCTATCGGCTGAACATTGGTTCCACGTGCCAGGTGTTCAAAATCCTGCGGATATAATATCCCGACCTGTTATGCCAAGTCAACTAATTGATAACAATTTTTATTACCACGGTCCCTCATGGCTTACCCGGCCTATGCAAGAGTGGCCTATACAATTCTCTGTTGCTGCTACAAGCTCAAACGAGGAGCTCCCCGAATCAAAGACCGTGTCACTTCTTGTGCCGTCTAATAGTGACGTGCAAGATAACGCTATATACAAATTGGCACAACGAATGTCAAGTTATCTAAAATTCTTACGCGCTTCGGTATATGTCCTACGCTTTTCAAACATCTTGAAAACACGCGGTTTTATTTCTGCAAACGATTTAGAACTAACAGAGAATTTCATAATTAAATGCATACAACGCCATCATTCCCTGAATACAGACTCTATAGCTTTACGCAAGTTGAACGCATACTTAGATGATGTTAAAATCATTCGTGTTGGTGGTCGACTTAACCAATCACAACTTAGTTCTACACAAAAGCATCCAATCGTTTTGCCTGCAAAAGACCACATTGTTCACTTAATTGCTGATTATTATCATACTAAAAATCTACACGCTGGAGCAAGTCTATTATTAGCCTTGCTGAGACAAAACTTCTGGATCCTTTCCGCACGCAACATGATTCGAAAACGCGTTAAAAATCTTGTTATTTTTTAACCTATCTTTAGTTCGCTAAACGCCATATTTTTTATTTATTTTCTTTCTTACGCTACGCTAAAACGCTACGCTAGAACGCTACGCTAAAACGCTATGCTTAAACGCTTCGCTAAAACGCTACGCTAAAACGCTACGCTAAAACGCTACGCTAAAACGCTACGCTAAAACACTACGCTAAAACGCTACGCTGAAACACTACGTTAAAACGTTACGCTGAAACGCTACGCTAAAACGCTACGATAAAATGCTACGCTAAAACGCTACACTAAAACGCTACGCTAAAACGCTACGCTATTACGCTATGTTAAGTTCATTATTATTCTTATTTATTATTTTTCTTTTTTTTCTTTTATCACTTGTTAATGAAGGCAAGCCTTCATCCCGGGCGGCATGTTAGCGCCATAAATTAATTTGTGAACTAGGAAAAAGGTATTCCTTCTCTCCCAGTCCCTACCCATTCCCGAAACCAAGCAAGTACTAGAGCCGCTCCACTTTTGAAAATAGAAGCCGCCACAAGACAGAAAAAACAGCTGCAATCGCAATAGAAAAAAATATCGGTATAGAAAAGTGACCGCATAATTTTCCGCTGTGAACTACCGCAAATTGAATCAAAGATTTAATTTTTTGACGCGAGTGTTTTACATTGAAATTAACGTGAAACACCTCGCCGCTAGAAGTTTGGAGATATAGAAGAGGCAAGAGGAGAAACGCAAAATCGAAGGAAGAAAGGTGAGTGCTTGCCTTGTTCCCAATTACCCATCACAATATCTCCCATCCAGACGGTATACATCCATCATTCCTTCCATATCCTTGGACCAAAAACGATGTATGTATACCAAACAAAGTTTTGTAATTAAATGATTAGTGGTGTACGCGACACAAAATTGCCGCGTATGTGGGGAAGAGATTGGAATTAATGGACTGTATTTGGATCAAGGATAGAAGGACGTTTCGACTCACCTTTTTGAAGTCTTAGCGTCCCTCATAGCGATATAACTTCACCAAACAACTGTTCAACTTGGTTGGCCACCAACGTTCGTTACTCCCGAAGTTTGGCGATGACGAAATTAGACGAATTATAAAATGTACAATTAAAAAACGAGACGAGAAATTTGTGCTTTTAACACAAGACTTGTCGAAACGAGAGGGGGATTGGAAAACAATTGAGGGTAGGATATTTTTCGATAGGGACCAATCAGTGTTGCCACATAAAAAAAGAACAATATTCATTTGAATCGATTTCTGTGCCAACGCGACGTCACGAATATCGAACAAGTGGGTTCCCATAACAAAAAATCCTGTTGTTACTAACATATTAATAAATTAAAAAGAGTAAGGGGTCAGAGTAAAGTGGACAAATATGCTTGTTCTGTATGTAAGACAAAACATTAAACAGCTCTCCTGTAAAATTGCTATTTATTAGATGTCTTAGTTTACGTAGGGAATGTTGATATGGTTGTTGAACAGCTACGAATATCACAATGCAACTGGATTGGCTTATGACCAACTCGCATAATATTACAAAAATGTATGATATTCTCAATCTCACTGACCTCCTCTAGTTCCGTGTGGAGCCGGGCTCGGTGAGGCGCTGCCGGACGCAGCGGTGCGGCCAGGTGGGCCGTGAGCAGCGCGCGCAGGCCCGGCACGCTGATTCTGGAGCCCTCCGCCCCCGGGGCTGGGAGCGCGCAGGCTCGTCGGGCCGCCGCCAGGGCCGCGCCGTCCAGCAGGCGCCAGCGCGGTTCCTCGGGCGGTGCCGGTGGACGGGACAAAGGTGGCAGCATGCGGATCAAGGCACCGCCACTTTCCACCTGATTAAATCATATATTTTTTCATTTTTAATTTTATTTTTAATGAGACATTAACAGAACACCAAGTAAAAAAAAATATAAAAAATGATACAATATTTATGTCAAACTCAAACCAATATCTCAATTACAGGTGTCTTCGGCATGCGCTAACATATGTAGGGATTTCATCCTACACACACCAACCTAGGTAGTGCACCGAAGAGGATGGAATGGCGCTGATCCCAGACATCGCACCACACCTGTGACTGAAAGGTCAGCGAAAATAACACGTGCCCTGCATAGGACACACACTCACACGTAACCTGAAGTATTACGCAGAGCCAAAAATGCAATGTGAGCAGATACTCACACACACAAGGCGTCGGCTGGCCTACATTAGCACGCACGGCTCTATTCTGCTGGGATGGATGCCGGATATTACTTAAATGACATTGTAGATAACCCGGGGCGTATCAGCCCACAAGCTATTCACCCACAGATAAACAAAGATTGTATCAAAGATTTCACAGTAATCATAATAAAAAATTGTGGAAATAATAAAAAAATAGCTGACCTTGTCAGGAGAATCCACCAGCTGTTTGGCCACGGCGGTAAAGTGTGACATCTGTCTCTCGCAGGCCGTCACGTGTAGCTCCACGGCGCACACCTTCAGCAACCACGCGGCCGCCGACAGGTAGCTCGCGTCGTCTTCGCCCGCAGGCGCCTGCAGAGCGCCCGCGTGATGGGCCACAAACTCGCCGCACGCCCTCAGGTAACGCAGGATGGGCCCCATCGTACTCTGTTTGGAGCACAGCATGTACAGCAGCTTATACGCTCCCTCTTGCAGATTGGAGGACTTCAGATCGGATTCTGGAGATATGGCCGCATCCAGAATACCGATGATTGAATGCAAACACGTTCGTGGAAATCCCATCACGCCTGGCTGATGAAAAGCTGTTTTACTGATGTCTTTACTCAAATCAAAGCCTAAAAGATAGTGCGAGATATTCGGAGGAGGGCTGTTCAGACACGTTTGCAACAAATTGATTATCGACTCTTTGGTTTGCATCATCACTGTTTTAGTTTGATCTTCTGGTGCGTTGGATTCGTCCACCTCCAAGCACTCTACAAATCCGTGTCTGATTTCTGTTCGCACCGAAGCGTCGCAAGTTAGCATACTGATCAGGTGCTGCGATGCTGCGGGCTGCGAGGCCACCATTGTCAGGACATTGACGGCGGCCAACGAGTGTTTCTGAAGCCAGAAGTTGTAGGTGACAAATTTGGCAACATTCAACATATGATCCGGTTTACCGTTGCGAGGATTCGTTCCGAGTAGTAATTTATTCAATCCGGCAATGAGGATGGAGCACCCGGAATTGCTTAATTCCGTCATGAAGTTGTGTTGACTTATCAATGTGCGCTCTAGTAAGTTCAGGCAGCTCAAAGCGGACGATTCCAAATATTGTTTACCCGGGAACGGTTGAAATGTGTCCAGGAGCATCACGCTTTCGTCTAAAATGGCCAGGACTAAACGTAAGAAATCTGACTTTGTATTCATCTGCAGCATGATGTGAAAACCAGGCGGAGGATTCATTTCATTCTGCTGCATCGGCTGGGGGAAATCAGTTGCGTTCGCCTCATACTGATTCAAGAACTTTTCAAACAGAGCCAGACACAGTGATGCTATCTGCCACTTTTCCTCTGGGTTTTTGTAAGATCGTGTTGGGAATCTCAAAAATACTGAATTCACGATAAAAGTGAGGTAAGGATCGAAGCCCGGTTTTCTAGGACCGGCGCCGAGCGTTCGAGGTATCCCCGACGTGGAGAGGGTGTCCAAGAGCTGCAGTAGAGCCCTTGTAAGTGGAAATTCTTCATTCCTCGCTTCGACTTCTTCGAGTTCTGTCTCCACTCCGCACGGGAGGAAGCTGCTGGTGGAGGGGACTGTGTTGATGAGTTGAGCCGCTTCCAGAGAGTTCCAAATGTAGATGGCAGTCTCGGGGCTCATCCCCAGGGCGCCGAGAGTCAGGACGAGATCGGCCTTGAGGGGTATCGGGATGCTGCAGCCGACAAGACCTGTAAGGTTGGATTATGAATAAAAATGATGAGTCCTCTAATTCAGAAATATGTAATTATTATTTGGCAGTATATTAGATTTCTCCACTCATGGCCATTCAAATGTATAAGTTCAGGCTGACTTAACAATGAGTAACACAAGATTCAAAGACATATGTACGAATAAAATGAAAAAAAAAGTTTCACTTTACACATGATTATGATAATAACTGCTTGTTAGAGCACCATCTAGTGGATGGCGCTAAAATAATTTATGGAATTGTGGGAGAGCGTCACCTGGCAACCTTTGAATATTGTTTGGTGTACCAGAATCTATAAGGCTTGAAAGGAGAAACACTCACAGTTATTTTCTTACCTTTTTTGTGATTATTGCAACAAAGAGAAGTATCTCTCTTCAGATCCGAGCAGGGGATCAGAACTGTTAATTATTTTGTGTGAATGTATGACAAAGAGAAGTACAATACTCCTCTTCAAATCCAAGGATCATCGTGGTGATCAAGGAGGATCATTATCTTCATCGTAGCGATTCAGACCAGATCCATTCAAGGATCAAACAATATTTAAAAGTCAATTTTAAAGGTCTGTATCAAAGCATTGCAAGATGCAATCGAAACATTTTCTCTGGATGTTCCTTATCTTGAATATATTCCTCATTTGCTAAAATTGGTAAAAAAATGCTCACCGATAAGAACAGGAACGGCCGCCCACCCAGGGTGATCACAAACAGCTTGGCGCGCCGGCGCATCGTTCGCCACTACGGCGCGCACCAGCTCCAGTGCTGCCCGCAGCGCCGTCACTTCCTCGCTTCGCACGGCTCGGCGAACGCTCGCCAGGCCTGGCATGCCTGCCCCGCTCTCTTGCCGCAAATTGCTGAAAAAATGATGACGTTTGAGATGAAAGAGAAAAGATTGAGATGAAAGATGAAAACAGTTGTCAAAGATGGAACGTTAATTTATATAATCATTTGCTAAATGGTGAAGTCGTTATTGTCGGTACAATTATGTTACCTGTAATATTTTCCCAGCGAACCAAAGAAGTGCTGGAAAGACAGCTGCTGGGGCGCATGTTGGGCAGGGTTGAGTAATGCATGCGCACGTGCAGCCGCGCCAGGACCCGCAGCCAGGGCGGCAACGGCCCGCGCCCACGGTGATAGCACGCGTGCGGGAGCTAGCTCACCGGCCGAACGGACAAACTTCAGAAGGGACACGCCGCGTGCCGCTCCTCTGAAAGAATACATTTTTAAGATACTGCAAATGCTAAAATGAATAATGCACTAAGTGCCAGGATGTCCATTTTAAGTTACAAGGTAAAAAGAGAATATAATCTTTTTCGCTCTTTAGGTGATATTCTACACATTTTTTCATTAACATTTTCAACACTACTACACACTGGTACCTTACGTGAGTTACCGATTTAAAACTATAAAAAACTCATGTCATTTAGTGTCTTATTTATAAAAAAAATGACCTGGCACTTAAATTATTTATTTATTTTATATCAACGGTTTACACCTATTACAATAAAAGAAACTTATATATATCTAGATGACTAGTAATATCTAATATATCAGTAAGAAGAAGACATGTATTCATATATGTATTAAGAAAGTTTAATCAAATAAATTAACGATAAAGTGTTCGTTAAGGAGATTTCAGTAACGACTTAAGTTAATATTGAGAATATCTGCAATTTGTGCATACTCGTTTCCTAGGATGGAAAGTCTTTTGATCGTGGAGTATTTTTGGTGCGATGTGTTGCTTTTGTTGCAGTGAAAAAATACTTGTGAACGGGTATTTCTGGCCGGTATGTGGAAAGATATGGATAACAAAAGTTCCGGAGAATACAAGTTATAAGAATGAATTATTTTGTATAGATATATGAGATCAGCAATAATGCGTCTGTTGCTAGGTTTAATTAGGCCTGTCTGAATTTGAAGTTGATTATAATTGATGTGTTTGATCGGAATTCTAAACCTGTTATTCACGTATCTTAGAAATTTTAATTGGACTTTTTCTAATGTCTGTGTCGCATAATTTGGTGACCATAATTGACTACAGTATTCCAGCTGACTTTTAATCAATATGTATTCCCATATAATTAATGTTTAATGTATTGGCGAAAGCATATAGTGTTAACCTGTATACATTACTTATCTTAAAAAAAATATTTTTAGCAATTAGTGCTTTATTCATTTCCAATGTTCAAATGTAAATTTATTATAAGTTTTGTAACAAAAAAATTAGCAAGACAAAAAATTACTTTAAATGTACCTAGAATGAGTTTGATCTATAATTTTTTCAGATTTAGAACTATTGTCAAGTCAGTATATTCACACAACAAGTTCAACAACACATTCAAACAATAGCAAAAATAAAATTTAACTAACAGGGATCTACTCCAGAGTATACAATTATACAGAGATGAATTAAACCCCTTCTTTTATATTTAAGACACATTTATAATGCAGTTAAAGTATTTACTCTTGCATAATTAAATATAACATATTATGTAAACAGTAAACAAAACATATTCATTATGAATCAATTAGAAAAAGACATACAGAAAAATCAAATCAACAAAAAAATACTTTAGCTGCTACCGAGATCCGAACATTGAACCTCCACCCCATCCGGGTGTGACAAATTATCCAGTTTCGCCACGGTAGCTTAGTACATTGACGTAATTTTTTTGACCTAACATGTAGTCCCTTTATTAATTGATTCATGTATTATTCCATTTTAGCAATTCACTTTTTATAATGCGTCCGTGTCTTATTTTGTCTTCAGAATTTGTATTTCTAGTGATGTATATTTTCACTAGTAGAAATATATTTCACCCGGTCGGGCAGTGAAAACATGACAATCAATGAATACAGATTCACTGCGCAGTATCGGTGAAACTATATTTTGTCCACGAATGCAAGCATTTCTCAAAGGTTAGGTTAGGTTAAAAATATCCGGTATGTTGATATGCACAAAAGAAATGAATAACGAAGAAATAACCTTTTTCACGCAATAACTTAAATCTTAAATTGTTATTCTAAGAGGTCAATCTCAATCCGGGACATCTGTCATGATCTGTCAAATTTAATTTTAATAACAGTTCGGAAACCAATATAATTTCACTAATAAGATATCAGTTAAAATATTTTTCACTAGTTTGTATAAATTTCTATTGGTGAAAATCTGCTTGTATATGATAAGAATTACCTTAAATATAATTTCACTAAAACGCCAGTGAAAATATAGACTCACTGGAAATACAGATTCACAGTAACATCTAAATATGTGTGTACATATTTATAGATAGATAAATATAAATGTATGTATATATGTGTATCATATATATTATATCTTGCTAATGTCTAAACTTAAAAAAAAAAACTGTACAGGTAGTTGCTTCAGAACAGACATTGTCTAGCAACTACCTTCATTTATATGTATAAATAAATTTAAAAGAAAGAAATAAATAAAAAAAAAAAATAAATAAAAAAAAAAAAAAAAATAAATAAAAAAAATATTTAGGTGGTTTGCAGGTTCTACATTGTTTATTTTGTTGTATATTTTATTTTAATGCGAAACTAGACGTAACCACGTCAGACTTTGGATGATGGGTCAACAAAACCAAGTACACACATAAATGTCGGCAGAGAGGAACAGTTTGGTACCTTTGTCTGCAGATAAAAATACTTGAATCGGAGAACAAAGATCACCTGTAAGCTGATGTGTTGGGGTGGTCCCCCATCGTCCAGTACTGCAGCCTGAGGTTGAGCGGGTCGTTGGAGTACAGACGGGCAATCCCGAGGAGGAGCGCTTCAAAGTGGCGCGGTAGGGCCTGAGGGGCCTCCAGGCCTTCTGCCGCATACTGCTGGGCCGTTCTGGCTGCCTCGTCAGCTCTGGGAATGGGCACGGTCCGTACGTTAATACATTTGTGCACGATGCGGTAAAGCGAGAATATGGTAATGCTGACATTTAGAATATGTCAATCAGTCAAAACAATATTGTTATGTGGTGATTGTCAATATTTCTATCATTGTGATGAAGATATTGGCTTGAATTTAGTATCTGAACTATTTTGGGTGAAGAAATTAGTAGATGCGTGTGAAAAAAACTGATTTCTACCAACCTTTATTTTTTTTAGTATTTTCATATAATATTCATCAAAGACTTGTATTTTATTTTATGAACAATGATTGGTTCGATATAAATATCCACTCGACATCAAATAAACAGGTCTTTTTTTAGAACACCTGAGAACATGGAGGTTTGACGTAATATTGTCAGATCGATCCTTCCTTTTCCAAATAATTAACCTTATTGATTCTCCTGAAATCACCAGCTTGCTAGCTTTCCATGTCCGACTCCGACCTACCAGACAGAAGTATCTCTTTTCCCTTCCAACTTATAATACCAATAATAGGAAATCCTCTTCCATCCCACGCATATGCTCAGATTATAATAACTTATTGAATTCAATAGATATTTTTAATATGAAGAGTATCATCATATGGTGAGGCAGATACTAGAAACTCCCTCCCTGACCACGTGCATTATACAAATTACATACTAACCTTTTTATATTTTTAAAATAAAATTAGGAACAATCACTTAAATGAAACAGTAAAATTATTTGATCTGTCATTCATATCAAATTGACTTGCCTATAATTATGTATTATCTCTGTCATCCTTTAATTTTGGGAGACATTTAACTATTTTTTCTTGTCCTACCAAGCAATTATGTCCGAATGTCCCTGTTGGATGACCAAATAAAATAAAAATAACAATCCACGCGAAGCAAAATATTGATGTATCTATTTTAATTTAAAATGATTTATATGCTATTACTGCACAACTGTTGGGTGTTGCACCACAATGACAATTATTAATGAATCCATCAAACTCCACACTCAACGTATCGCTAAATAGATCATGTAAGTTTATGAATATTTTAGAAAGGTCTCATTTAAAATTGCAAAAGTCGTCAATGTAAATTAATTAAGTAATTACTTACTTACCATCATGCCGTTTCTCCGTGGGGGTCAGCAGAGAAGATAGAGCGCCGCACTCTTCTGTCCTGACATACAACTCTCGCCTCATCCACATTCATACATCTTCGCAAGCAAGCTCGACGGTTGTTGAGGCTTCTAACGGGACCATCTTCTAGTATCTGGTTAATATGATCGTGCCACGTCTCCCGCGGTCACCTTCTCTTTCTGGCACCGTCAGCACTTGCGTTATATATCTTTCTTACTATTCATTCGCTCAACATGCCCAAGACACCTGAGCGACCCTTTTTTATTTCTATTAATTGTGTTAAGATCAGCTTTACATTCAATTCTAATATTTTCATTCCTTACTCTATCATAAATGGATATGTCACACATAAATACGTCTTGTCTATTTTTGATTGTTGTGGTAACAGTTATTTTCAGAATAGAATTTTTTAAATTAATAAATACTAACTTGAGTCTAAGATCCATGAGTTTGGAGTGCATGAGCACGATGAAGTCCGTGTAGAGGGTGTGCATCCTCTTCATGTAGAACTCCTCCTTGTAGATGACGGGGCTCAGCAGGAACACCTCGTGGAGGTATTCAAACACCTGTAAAAAATTTTGTGAGAGGAAATTTGAAGTGAGCACATTCGCAAACACGCAGGTAAAGCATCTTAAGGGTACTTTATTAAAACACATTATTTAATTAAATTTTTTTATATAAAAAAAATGTGCTGTGATTGCTTTCTCGCGGTCTCACAATCAACTACCTGCGATCTACTCACTAGATGGCCAGATCGTTCAAACTTTTAAAACGATAAAAGGCCTAGGAGTGATTATGATGACAAACTAACATTTTCAGATCATATCAGATACATAATTCTATGGGCACATCGAGTCCCGGGATTCATCTGCAGATCTAGTAAAGATTTTAAAAATGTCAACACATTTCTCCATCTGCTTCCGGCGTTGGTTAAGCCTGTCTTGAAATATGGGTCAGTAGTACGGTCCCCATATGGTGGTGATACCGTGTCGGAGACAGGTGTTATGTCACTGTTCCATGAATTTTTGTAGAGTTATGTCACTGTTCCATCTACTGTCGGATAATTATCTGTGCGGAGTCGTCGACTCAATTGATCCTGCAGCGCCTGATACCACGAGGTTTTTAATTTAAGACCGTCATCCCTATTAATATTCAAACAAACAAACCAGAGAACAAACAACGACAAGAGTGCATTCGCTAACCTTCATCCCGATGGCCGCATCGGCTGCCGCCTCCGCACCGTCGAATGCGCCCGTTCCGGCAGCTGCTAGTGCCCAGCCGAGCAAGGACAGGGCGTGCGCACCCTGCTCCGGCCAGGGCTGCCCTACGCTCCCGCCCCTCCCCGCGCCCAGCTCCTGGCCCAGGGCAGGCAGGAAGTCGGGGTCTGACATGACGGGCAGTGATTGGGCCAGTTCTTCACCATCCTCCCGCCTTAAAAATTAATACAAGTTTCTAGAAGGTTCTCAAATAAGATATATGCAGATGCATAACATTTGACTTACAGTTGAAATGTGAACATTTCAACAATATTTTTATATGTAGGTATGTTCTAAGAACAGAGTTGCTGGATTTTGTCCCCAGAGGGATGATTAGTTAATTAAGATAAATTATATAGAAGTCTCACAGGAACGAATCTTTGAATATGAGAAACGTGTGTAAAAGTCTTTTTATACGATTGCCCAGGGCTTGTGTAGAGTGATTACTTAAGCCAGGTTACACAGGTTGTAAGCCCTTGGCTATTGTTTAAAAAGACTTCCACACGCGTTTCTCACATTCATAGCTTCGTCTCTTTCTTCTTTAATTTATCTTAAGTTAATATTTCAGTTTGTTTTTTGTGTTTGTTTCGTAATCGCCGCGCGCTGGCCGCGCCATGATTCTGATTGGTTGGACTGACGCCCGATGTGTTCTGCGCCAACAGTTGGCCAGGATTCAAATTTTCAAAAATCCGGCCAGTGACAGTTGAAAAGCGTGTCAGGTGTCGTTTTTCGGTGAGAACCGACATTCCTCTTCGTGTGTGTTCAACATCAGTTCAACTTAGCCTTCCGGAAGAGACACACCAACCGTTCCGGATTCGACAAAGCCAGGAGAATTGCGATTGAAGCGGCACCCGCCATCCCAGGAAAACTGCGAGTATAATTTGTTCACTGTGTCATAGTTAGCTTTGGCCCAGTGTACCTCGGGTGTCATTTATAATCAATCATTATCGGCGGCGATTGGAAACGAAAATCTTTCTTTCTAATATCCGACCCACGTGCGATGGTGGCGAACCGTCCGTCATCGTACAGTGTTCTTTTACATATTTTTATAAATTTAAGGTTTATGTTACGGTCGTTTGACATATTCAGGTACTGAAATGATACGGATATTTGATATGATGTGTAGAGATTGATTGATTCTCAACATTCTACAAAAGATAAGTTACAAGACATGTGTCGGGCCAATCATGGACCAATTGTGTAGAAACAAGAGCTGACACAACCAGAACAAAGAATCAAATATGAAAATGTTAAGGGCAATCACAGGGAGAACGCTTAGAGATCGAATCCGCAATGAAGAAATACAATGGACCTGCGGCACCGAAGATATTGCGCGATGGAGCAGAGCTGGATGATTCTGGAGAGATCATGTAAACATAATGGACAACTCAGAAACCCTTACATTGCACCTAATTAAATTACACCTAGTCATTGTCTTCCTGGAAGACCGTCTGAAAGATGGATGGACAGTTGGATACCGACGTCCCAAGAGTAGCAGCTTTCTACCAGAATCATCAGATCAACAGATCTACAAGAGGAAGAAGAAGTTTATATCCGAGTACACACTGCTACATGATGTTTCTTTTACAAAACAATTAATAATAATAAATATTTTAGTTTCTTACGAAGTTTCATTTAAGGAATTCGACTTACGTAAAATTCGAGTTACTTAAATCGTTTTCACGGAGCAATGCGTACCTGTGGATGACAGACAGATCCAAGCTGTAGAGCAGGGCCATCAGCAGAGCCACCTGCGTGTGGGGCAGCCCCCCGCGGCTGTCGCGGTCCGGCCGGCTCTGCTTCAGCGCTCCGACCAGGGCGAGAGCGGGCGCGCGGGCCAGACCCGCCTGCGCGGCCAGGCAGGCCAGCCCGCCCGCCAGCAGGGAGTGGGTCTCCCGCATCAGCCGCCACACCTGCCTGCGGTGGCGAGGGCCGCCGAGGGCTCGGTTTTGCTGCAGCAACTCCATATGGGCCGTCAGGTCCCACGTGTCGAGCACCTGGAAGGGGACATTCAATATTCTCAGACAAATACCTAACAATTTTTTTTTTTCATATGCAAGGTTTTAATAATTTTATTTGACTATAATATTGAAAAAAAATGCATACTTTGATATTGCTTATCTCTCTCCGTAACTGTTGACATTTCACCCAAAGTGTAAATAGTAATTTCTATTCAAAATTACATAAACAAGACTTCCCGAAGTTTTTGCCACTAGCTATGAGACACTCTATACAGGGTTATTTAGAAAACATTAATAACCTCGCAGGACTATATTCCTGCCTTGATTATGAGTCGAAAATGTTCAAGCTATTATGACCTAGTATCAATAGTTAAGGAGATATGCGACATCAAAGATTACATTTTTGTTTCAATATTTCTGACTTATTTTTCTGAAACATTGGACTATCATTACAGTTACTTATGTATCAAATATGAAAAATTAATTATTTTCAATACAAGTTAAATAAAATGATAAAAACCCTGAAATAATTCCAATTTGAATGTTTTCCAATTTGAATTTGGTTTCTATTTTGATTCGACATGAGTTACTGTAATGATAGTCCAAAGATTTACAAAAAATAAGTCAGAAATATTGAAAAAAAACTGCAAACTTTAATGTCGCATACCTCCATAACTATTGATATTAGGTCATGATAGCTTGAAAATTTTCGACTTATAATCAAGGCAGGAATACAGTCCTACGAGGTTATTAAAGTTTTCCAAATAACCCTGTTTATGTAAAACAAATATAATAACAATACAATTACCTCTAAAATATGCTGTACGATCCCATCTGCTACTAATTTATCTGTGTACGCTGTCACATACTCCACCACCTCTTCCGAAGCGTCCACGCTCCAGGAAACCCCCCTCCTGGCGGTGAAGAGGCTCTTAAGCGCCTGGGCCAGTGCCTTGCGCCCGTCGTGGTACAGCAGCACAGCCACGAGTCCGCGCGGGAGCCCCGGGTGTCGAGGCATCTGGCGTTGTGCCGAGCAGAGCAGCTCCAGCGCGAGGTACTCGTTTAGGGCAAACATGTCCGAGACGATGATAGTCTCGTCTACCAGCTGCTGGGGCAGGACCGTGTGACCGCAGCCGGAAAGGGTGACGCCTTCGCTGGCGCCGCGTTTTATCTCCTCTCGACTCGCAGGGTTCTTGGGCTGCGGGGTTATTAATAATACTGTTTCACGGGAATGACAAATTTCAAACACAGATGGCGATGGTGTAGGTTTGCTTGGAGGGAGCAAATAAAGGTTATATAAAAAAAAGGCATTTTTTTAAAAACAGGTTTGTTGTTGAAGAATTCAAAATCATTAGGTCCTATATTCTACTATATTTTATGTTTCCATGACATCTTTCTTTAGAAAATTGAACAGGAAATGAATCATTTCACAATTAAAATCTAAGGTACAAATATTTATCGGTAAAAAAGTGTTCAGATTTCCGGTCTTATGGTGAAAATGCTTTTTTTGATGAACTTAAATTGAACCAACTTAAAATGGTCATTACAAGACAACATTTAGTTCACAATATATGAATATATTTATTAAAGGAAACACAATCTTATTGTGAAGTCGCAATTTCAGAAAAAAGTTTATTAATATATTATACGTCTCAAATTGATACGTATAATATATTAACCCTTTAAATGCCTTGAGCGTGTGTACGCGCCAAACCATGTGCTTGATTACACTCACTTATTGACCGTGCAGAGACTGGATTAAACACGATTTTCCTTGTCGTGTATTTAACCGGTCGTATACCGGAGCGTAGATTTACGCGATTATTTTTGTACCCTCTCTATGCCGGAGCTTAAATATGCACTCTCTAGACATGTATGTGAATTTGACCTATTTTACCTTTGTTTTTGGGTTTTTAAAGCTTATTATTGGTTGTCTCCCAAGTTTTTGAATGAATGAACGAGTTCTATTCCTCAAGTAACCTCATTGGCTGCGTAAACCGGACAAAAAAAATCATTCCAAATGTCGTCTTCAAACGGCGCAGTAATTATGGTATTTATCTGTTAAAACAAGAGTTTTTTTTTTTAAATTAAAAAATTAAGTATTTTTATATTCTTTGATATATTTAGAACAAAAATATTGAAATACAATATTTATTATTATTATTAGTGTTATTGCTTCCATGGTTTTATTCGATAAACTTGTGCGTACATTGTACATCTGTTTTTTTCTTTCTAGTAAGTACTGTTCAATTGATATTTAAACGACATTGTAGAAAACCTGGGGTATATCAGCCCACAAGCTGCTCACCCACAAATAAATGAATAAACAAATAAACAAATTTCTGAGAGTAAATTTCATTACTTATTTTCATAATTAATGAATAAGTAAATATTGAAGTCTGTATATTGAGAAACCAGAAATTGCAACTTCTTAGCGATTATTGTTGATTTTTACATAAATATAACCATCACTAGAGTATCTAAAAAATCAGTAATCGTGTGCGAATTGCGCGGTAGACAGGGCACATTCTGCATTACGTACGGGCGGCATACGACCGGTTAAAGTCAATCTGCTACGTATGGAAGATAATTCCCAGCATTTTACAGACGATTAAACCTTATAGTTTTGTAATGATAAAATACGCCATTAAATAGTGTGTTAATATATTTTTTTAAACCCCTGGCATTTAAAAGGTTAATAAACCCACACAATTCAAGTTAGCGTGATGCATTTTGAAGACCCTGCAAGATACTTACGGGGTTTTTCATTAGCGACAAAAAATTCTGTCGATGTCTTCTCAGAGCAGCTTCAAACGGAGCGTACGAGCCTGTCGTGGGCCTCCCCACATACTGGTTCACTATAGAAACCAGCTCTTTGTATGGGGTCCACAAATCCTCGCTTTGAGCTCCTTTAAACATTGAATAATTCTATTAATAATTCAATCGAAATCAATAAACACCCCTCAGGGAAGTAAAACAAGTGCAACCGATAGCAATAATTGTATTTGTTTTAAAACATTCAAACAGCGACAGTTCAAACTAATGCTACAGGTTAAGGGTGACAGTAACCTCAAAAATGTTGTAACTTGACCGAAATATCACAAAATCTTACCGTCGATTAAATCCATTTTGGCGGCGCTCTTATTTTCCTAGTATGTATTTCAAAAATACGTGGAAACAATAAAGATACAGAGAAAACAAAAAAGGCCGCAAATCAACTGTCAACATGCCCCATCGCGCGTTTTAAAATTGGTGTTGCCAGATTGTTATTAATTCAGTTGCCACTGTGATAATAATCAACTGCTAACAAAAAATGAACAACGAACGTAAAGTACTTATCTGCTTATCAGATTTATTTTTACTAATGAATGAACAAGACTTAGGTGGAAAGATTTTTGAAGATAAAATTACTTTTCAAATGTCAATAATGTATGAGATTTTTACTTTGGGTCTCTTTTTTTGGTATACAAGATCGAAATTACCAGTATTTTCTTTTCAGATTTAAATCTATTAATAACTACAAAAAATCTTCTTTAAATAATGTGAATATTGGTATTGAAATGAAATTTGATTAATATAATTAACATATTATATTGTAGTTTTGATACCAACTTTAATTTTAAGCATCTTATTTTGTTTTTCTTCCTCAAAACAGCCCAATAATTTTGTGGTGACATTATTAATATAATGAATAAAAATAAATTTTGTTTCCACCACTTTTATATTGAAAAATATCAACATGTTTCAATACAAAAGTGGTGAAAACAAAGTTTATTTTTATTAATTATGTTTCATTTTGTGTTGCAAAATACTGATGCATCAAATATTGTGGTCCTGGAACTCGATTACCTACACCAAATGATTTTTAAAGATTAATACTCTTCTCCCCCCTTTTAAATCTCTCTTCTTAGAGAATATTGTATAAGATCATTGACCGCTGCTCAGCGGTGACTGCTTCTGATTTTTCCGTAAATATTATTTTTGACTGAAACTGAGACTTTAACCGCGAATGCAATAATTTCATATTTCACAGTCCTGTTAACTACAAAAAAATATAAAAATAAAGTCAAATTCTTGAACTGAAAGTCATATTATTTAAAACCAAATTAATTAATCAATTAGAAAGACATACAGAAAAATCTAATTCTCGGAAAAATATTAGGCTACTACTAAGATTCGAACCCAGGTCACCTCATTTTCAGGGCCCGTGTTCTGACCACTAATGTATGTATGTCATATTATTTATTTAAAGAATAGCTTAAGCAATCTATATATGTTCAAAGTATATTTATTGCAATCGACCAGAGGAACATAAAAATGTGTGACATTAGTTTATGTCAAGTTAGGTCCAATATTTATGTTTGAGTTGAGTGTGGTTTAGCACAATTTTGCAGAACGCCACCCGCATATTTTTTTCATTTTTACATAATGGTATTGATGAAATATCATTTTTGCTATGGATATCTACGGATGATAGCAATATTGATATTGTAAATAAAAAAATAAAAAAATAGTTACATATTAGCGCTGAGAAATTATTGATCCTCGCAAAAGCATTGATATGAAATATTTTGTAAGGTGCAGTTCTTTTGGGCCCCAATGAACTGCATTGCCGTAATAAGTTCGCTAATCATTTAAACGAATAAAAAATTATATCACCCTGCAAAAAAATAAGTAGATTTATGACATTTTGCAGAGATTTCGATCCGGGCAGCAATATAGACAAAATTCATTACCTATATGCTGTGCTGTGCCCGCGTGGCTTCGCACGCGTAGATTTTTAGTACACTGTTTGGATCGTCATAGTACTTTCGCGAATCTTCTAGAACATCCTCCTTCGAATTTATCGAATGTACAGGAACCTTCTAGACACACCGACACAT
This sequence comes from Agrypnia vestita, assembly GCA_016648135.1. Taxonomy (NCBI): domain Eukaryota; kingdom Metazoa; phylum Arthropoda; class Insecta; order Trichoptera; family Phryganeidae; genus Agrypnia; species Agrypnia vestita. The sequence continues at coordinate 18,898 of JADDOH010007052.1, forward strand.
TCCGCCACTCAGTTTAGAACCTTATAGAACTTTCGGGAATTTTCTAGAACATTCTCCTTCCAGAACTTTCTAGAGCAGGTTTTTCCGATACTAGACTCACCGACACAGTCGGCGCGCCTATTTTGAAACAAATCTGAAGCATTTGCGGCCTTCCCATAACAAAACATTGTGCTAGAAAGCACATTTTCATCACCCACTCCCACCCACGCACAGTCACCCCCACCAAACTCGCATATTTTCGATGTGACACCAAGAGCTATCCACCACCATAACCACCAGTGGATGGTTTTGGCTGATTGTGGAGAAAACTTGGCGGATAGGGAAACACGGGTTTCTTTATATATATATATTATAGATATTAATATAATAATATATATATATGCTCGGGAGCCCGCCGTGGTGAAGCGGCCATCGCCTGGGTGGTCCGAGGCGCTGCAGGTCATTCTCTTCTCAAGATTTCTTCATGGTGCTGGCTCACGATCTCAAAGAAATGGCGGTGGCTGGAGCGCCTGCCGCTGAGGGGGCTGCCCCGGGCAGGGGCCCGGGCAGCGCACTGCGCAGGCAGCTACACTCACCGCGGTCGGAATTCAACAAGATCGGTTTTTGGGCACGCGGCTTTAACCCTCTTATATGCGGGGGAAGGGGGTAGCCTCCCCGGTGACAACCGCGGTACCGCGCGAAATTTTAAAATGAACATATTTAAAATAAGACTTATTTTCTAATAACAAAAAAGGACGCGATGCGGAACGTCACATGTAGGTCGCGGTCGCATCAATTGTGTAGAAATTATACTTCACATAAATCATAAATCACCAAGGCCAGAGATTTTCTGAATTTTTTGTGATTTTTCTTTTTACGAAAAAACCATAAAAAACATGTGTATATTAAAAAAAACACACACACACATTCATATTATTTTATCGTACATGTTGTAATGCAATGATATTTTTATTGTTTAAGTAAAAAAAAATTTCTATTCCGATAATGTTGCCAGCGCAACATTATACGAAAAATAATAATTTATTTTTATTTGTTTATTAGAGACAACACTACTATTTTTATTTGATGCCTACTTAATAATCTTCTTCTGTGTGGTATATTTTGTTGCACGGCACGGCACACAACGGAACATCGCACTCATAACACATAAATATAATACACTTTCACCCACACATATTTCAAATAAACGCAACATAATTGGGT
>JADDOH010007053.1:0-17945 GCA_016648135.1 Agrypnia vestita
ACATCATCGTTAGCAGTGTCCCAGTACATATAGTCAGGAGGTGTTTCAATAGTATCATCATCATCATCACCACTAGCAGTGTCCCAGTTATATATAGTCAGCGGGCGTTTCGATAGCATCATCATCATCATCATCATCATTAGCGGTGTTTCAGCTATATATCGTCAGGAGTCGTTACGATAGTATCATCACCATCATTAGCGGCGTTTCGGCTATATATAGTCAGGAGACGTTACGATAGTATCATCATCATCATCATCATCACTAGCGGTGGTTCAGCTATATATCGTCAGGAGGCGTTTCGATAGCATCATCAACGTCATCATTAGCGGTGTCCCAGTTGTATATCGTAAGGAAACGTTACGATAGTATCATCATCATCATCATCATCATTAGCGGCGGTTCAGCTAAATGTCATCAGGTGACGTTTCGATAGTGACATCATCATCTTCATCAGTGATGGCAGGGTTCCAGTTACACATCAGTCGGAGATAATTAGGCAGATCCCATCATCATCGATGGCAGGATCCTAGCTGTACACCATTTGGAGAAAATACACCGACATCCCTGGCCAGGGGCTAGGCATATCCCTACTGTCCAGATCCACCTTTCCATCTACTAATACGAGGGGTCATGGCCTCGTGAAACCACATGGCAACCAACCATTACAAGTATTTATTTATGTATTGTATATGTATGTATATGTATGTATATTATATTTTATTAGTATGGTATCTATTCGTACGTAGTGTATGAGGGGGCTCTTCACGGGTGGCACAACACCCGTGCGGATGTCTTCCCTCGTCTGGAATGGATTGAACGTATTGATGCATATCAGAGTATAATAAGTACTACCTGGGAGGGTGGTTGCAGTCACTGTAGTGTCGCGAATGGCCAATGGGCTGCAGTTGCTCACAGGCGAGGGTTGGGGAGCCTAGGAAACTCCCCTTCACCACTCGCATATTTTTGACTTGACAGGTGGCCCGGGACCATCTTTACAGTAGCTTCAGTATATATACCGTAGTTTAACTTAGTTTAACCTGGAGGAGTTGGAATTCGGGGGGCAAACTGGCTCTGAGCCCGGACGCCAGACACTGACGCGAGGGATGGTGCGGTACTTTGCACAGAAGAGGCCCAACATGAAAAGGCGCATCCAGGCTCAGGTCAACGTATCCGGAACTCGTGTCGGGAGAAGGAAGATGGGATCAGTCACCGATGAGCCTTTGGGTATGGAGGGGCCGAATTTAAAGCAACCACATTTTCCGCGTACACATACATTTACACATACCTTCTACAAACCCCTTATCCATTAGAACCCAACGTACCACTAGAATGAGACATAGGGCCAGATACAGGTGACGGAACTTAGGCCGGCTAGTAAATAAACGTAACAATGTAATTGATATAAAGATAATGCAGAGTAAATATAAAAGATCGTAGGGAATAAGCACAGCGAGATAACGGCGGAAGATAAAATTATTAATCAGCGAGGGCGTCGAAGACGGAATCATCCATAGGAGCGGCTACGAAGGACTCGAGGGCTTTCAGGGGATCTATGTACTCTATATGTGCATGCGCATGTGATAACGGCACGTCACTAACCTTTCCAGTGGATGGCGGTCGATCCCATACAGGTAGGACAATGGGGGATCGAGCGGAGAGGGCATGGAAGCAGAGGATCGCGCACTCTGGAAGCGCAGCTACACCAGATGCAGTGGTTTCAGTCCGTAGGAATGATAGGTAAATAATATAGGGCCACGGAACATAGTATGTTTAGCAATTGCACCGTAGGGCTTAATTGACGTGCTAGGTAGTTTTGTTTGCGTTTTCCATGAACATTCACGAACTTCATACCCCAGTATTTAATTTAAGAAAAGCTTGCGTTAGGGTTACCACTAAACCAATTCATCCCCTATAGTTCGAAACAAAAAATTACACAACGTGAACTGGGGAGGTCTTGAATAAAGCGAGGGTGTTTGGAAATACTACGTTAAAAGCCGTAGAGCCTTCACCCGACGTAGATAGATAGCTTGTTTGCCTCTAACAAGGCGTAAACTCAGTTAGGAGTAGGATCGAGCTGAAAGGCGAAGAAGAGGAGCCATCACAAGCGCGATAATTAATTTTTAATAATTAATTTCTAAGTTCAGTCCATATTGTCGTTTGATCAACCGTAACCACAATCTATCGGGTACTCCCCTAATCATAGTTGATGTTTCTTCATTATCTACCATTATCATGTCCCGTTCACCTGTATTTTCACTCGTCTTTATCGGAAATTTAACGTTTCTTGGCCGCTATATCATGGGATCAATTTCCATATATTCACCACGTGCACACTGCATACCTAGATATAACAATCATCCAAAGGTACTATACCTAATTTTAAATTAATTTTGGGCGATCTTTTCTCGTGAATCATCCAATGAATCCTGTCTTTTGGCCGCGACTCTCCGCGCACAGGGACGTATTAGCTCCCTCCGTTGCGGAATTTAAACATAATTTGTAACCATTTATTATTATTTTTATTGGCAGTAAGATTGATCCACAAAATAACTATGTTACATAGACAGTGAATATTCTCGAACAATATAATACTGGAAGAGTACTATTCGCTATAACACAATAAACTATTAATGTAAGTTAAATTAAATTTTTAAATTCAGTGGAAGATTTTTAAGATCGTTTTGCTTTTAATTTTTTTCCCAAAACAAAATAAATAAACAAATAAATAAACACACAGATACACACTCACACAACCCACTATTGGACATGTTTTTATTATTCTTTTATCGATTGTATGTATGTGTTTTCGCGTAATTGGCCCAAAACTCTGTGCATCAATTATTGTCTTTTCTTCAAAGATTGATTAATTATATGGCTGTAAGAAACCCAATAAATGAAAACAAATAAAACAAATAAGTAAATAAACCTCCAGTGCCGCAGGCAAGGCGTCGGATTAATTCAGTGCTCATTCATTGCCAAGGCACTGGACGCCTCCGCTGATAACTATATACCGCTCACCATGTTCTTAGAGGTGTGTTGAAAGATTGCTAGTATCTGTCGAATCGGTCTCAAGTAGTTGTCTGTATTTGTACGTTTATCATTATTACATGCTCTTGCTATATCCGTTCCACTTCACATTATTGTTCCTCCCGTCTTCGAATTTCTATCACACTATGTTCTCCTATGTTTTTGGTACTTATATGCTTGCTTTTTACTTGCATTTACTCCTATATATATTTGTTTCATTTATCCATCCATCTATAAGATCCCCATACGCTTTATCCTTTTATTTCATGTGTATATGGGCCGCAAATTCATATTATTTTATTTACAATATTCTTATCTAGATACACTTGTTCCAATTATGTTTTGTGGTTATTACTACCAAACCCGGCGAAATCTGAGCTAGAATAGCCAATCGTATACACGTTACCCGTCCTGTTGAAACTACGCTAACGTCGGACAGGTTTGTAGTGATTACATAGTTAATATATTGTATCTATATTCGAGTATATTATTTTCTTGTCGTGCCATTAATATGCTTACACGTTATCGTTATCTCTTTCCTAACTGTATATACCGTCATTGCACAATTACCTATCTGTTGTAAAAGCCTGAAGAGCGTTAGTCTACAGATAAATATAATAGAATTATAGTTAACTTCTCTACCCGCCTACGTTATTCGACTCCCGCGAAACGAAAATGAATCATTATTCGCTCCTCGATAGAGCGTCAGTCTACAGATAAATATAATGGAATTATAGTTAAATTTCCTATCTGCCTACGTTATCCGACTCCCGCGAAACGAAAATGAATCACTATTCGCTTCTCGACAGAGCGTTAGTCTACAGATAAATATAATGGAATTATAGTTAACTTTCCTATCTGCCTACGTTATCCGATTCCCGCGAAACGAAAATAAATCATTATCCGCTCAGTTAAGGTCACCCCTCTGGTACATAGTGTACGTTTTATCCGTGCTTCACGGCCAATTCTTATAAATTATTTATGGGCGTTTTCCTCGCGCGATCCCCCGATTAGACCTGCCTTCCTTAGTTTTGCTCAATATTCTGCCTCTCTGTTGCACGGGGATCCACTCGAGATCACGATTAATGACATTTAAGCGGTTTCAAAACCACAGCAAAAAAGGCCATAATTCAGAAACCTCGTGGAACTGTCAATATCATCGTCACCTTAGAGTAGACGTTAATCGGTTTTTTAACGGCTTAAACTGCAATAAACGCGACCTAAATCTACGAAAGCCGTGTTCAGTATTTTTTTTGGGAAGCACATGTGGACCGCTCGGACCGCGCCGATCGTCAACCATTTGTACCAAACGCGGCTTTACCACCAGATTAATATGTTTTATAAGAATTGAATATTAACTGCTCGTAACCTATATCCGATCAATCGCTACTAACTCCGTCCCAATACTAGCGTTTCATCATCCCCAAATTTTTGTAGCGCCAATACTCCGCCAGGTGGGTTTAGCTCAATTTTTTCCCGCGTAGCATCTAAATCATCTTAGAGTTCAAAATAAAAATAATAAAATAAAAAAAAATCTATAGAAACAGGTGATTCATCACAAACTCCGGATTTGAATGTTCATGGATGTCAGCTATGAGACTCAGGTAGCCGTGCCTCAATCAGAACTTTCATTCGGGACCTCATCAACGTGCGAGACAGGGCGTTCCGCATGGACGAGCGACTATGAGAGGCAGGAAGCAATTTGATAATCTGTGCACTGCGCGGGGGCATTGCTAGCACCATCGTGCTCATCATTCGCCACCTTTTCTAGCTTGCTGTATACAGAGACCTTCGGGGTTCTCCTTTCCCGGCCGGCGAGAAACATATCAGGAGTTGCACAGTCGGCTGTGATAGTCATGCTGATTTATCATCATTTAATATCTCTAGTCAGTGGGACTACACCGTGGGATCGATCACATCAACTATAATTGGCGATGCTAGCATGGCTCTGACTGACGCGCAGAAGGAGGAGTCTTTTCAAGTCACCCAGTTGGTTCATTCAGCCCTTTAATCAGCAGTAAACATCATAGTGATCCGGCTCATGTAGCCGCGGCGTGGGATCCTCATCATTATGCACCAGTCAATTTGACTGCCCCGCGGGATAGTATGCAAACCTTAATATCAGACGCGGGATTTCTTCCTGATATGTTTGTCGCCGGGAAGCGGGGACTTCGGAGGATTCCAGCAGGAGCGGTAGAGTCTCGGCTTGATCTTGGTCTGCAGCTTGGTGTGGGAGGTTGTGTCTAGACAGGAGTTAGCCGCCGGATGCGGCGATGCTCTGGGGCCGCATCCCCCTCCCCCCTACAGGGGGGGGGGGGCATCTGGAATGCACGTTTGAACGGGGGTGGTTGGACGCTTCTTAAATTTCACTTACAAAGCTGTGTCTTCGATTTCCTTAGAATCTCGGGCTGTGATGGTGTCAGACAAGGCTTGCCCTGAGCCTCTGTTGCACCTAGTTGTTGTGAATATAAATGTGGTTGTCTTCCCCTACTATGTACTGTGAGCGGATTGAGCAGATCGGACAACGTGGGACGCGCTATTGGTGGGTTTCTTACTTGTGTTTTTGAATGTAGCGTATGCTGTTGTGTCTTGTAAATCTGTCATGGGGTGCCGCATGTGGTTGTGCTGACACTGTTCTAGGCTGCTATTATGAGATGTTGATGGTCAAGGCGGGCGGAGTCTTTAGCGTGTGCCGTTGACTTGGCAACGATTGTATTGTTTTGTATTGCAGTATTTTAACCCCGGTGGTATTATGGTTGTGGCGGTACAATGTGAGGGAGTTTTGCTACTAGCGTTTATTCCTTGGCTACGCCGCATATAATTGGCTTTTGGGCCGACTCCGGACGTGGACGATATCGGCTATCTCTCATATAGGCGAAACTGTGGAATTCTGGAGCGGTTTCTAGAAGGGCGAGCACGGATTGATTACGTGCGTTTGTTGTTTCCATAGTTAGGTGAGAGTTCGATCTATATTGGTCTGGTCGCGTTAATAAGAGTGCGAACCCCACCACATATCGGAGGAATTTTGGATAGCTACGGACACAGCGGAGGGGGAATTTTCCTAACCACTAGATGGATCACGACTGGCCAATTTTGAAAATATAAATTCTTAACAAAAAAAAAATAATATTAGCTTTCATGTAAATATACTTCCGAAGTTCTAAGTCCGACTTAAGTTTTTATCTAGTAGCTTAAAGCATAAAGTGTGTGCTTAAAAGTCACAAAAGTTGTAATAAAGCTCGATACGGTAGCTTAAGGTCCCAAGCTTTGGGCTTTTCGTAAAACTTATATTATTAAACTTTATAGTTGGGTATTTGGCTTAGGTGTACAGGTAGTTTACGTTACAAGCTATATCCTCTTATCAAAATTGATTAATTAATTTATTTATTTCAACATACTGCACAAAAGTACCTTTAACATAATAATATACAATAAACCCAAAGAGTAGAACAGCAAAAATTTACAGAATTGACATAGTATGGATAGTTGTTCAAAGTTATAACAGTAATTTAGAAAAAGGCGATGTGTAATACCAACATACAAGGTTAAACAAATAGGTATAATAATTGGTATGGAATTGCATTATGAATTCAGGACAGCAGGGTGTAGAGCTTTTATTTGCGAATCTTTATATTGTGCTAAACTGGAATTAAAAATATCAGAAAAATGCTAAAGGTGTGTGTAATAAAGGTATGTGGCGCAAAATTTTGCATTTTTTTCTGTACTACTGATTATTAAAATATGAAAAATTAATTCTCTCAAATAAAAATCTTATTTGATTTGTGAAATGATAATTTGTAAAATGATGAAAAGCTTGCAGACAATTGAACTAGATTTTTTTGCAAGTTGTTAATCAATTAATTTGACTTGTATCAAAACGAAAAAATGTTTCATATTCGATATAAGTTGAATTAATTATATTCCAACATTTTACAGAAAATCAGTAAGAAATATTGAAAAAAAGTCGCATATCTCCATAATTATTAATAAAACGACGAGGCTTTTTGAACATTTTCGACTCATCCACCTGTAAGGTAATATCGACAAACTCTATACATTTCTTTTCATAAGAATGTTCTAAGGTTTTCACGGCCACTCAGAATCTTCAAGTTTGTGTTTTCTGGGGTATTATGCCGTGCGGTTACGACCTTTCGGGCCGCCGTTTCGGATCCCATTGCAGGGTCCATCATCAGCCACATCACACAAGACACATCAGCCCTGATGATGGACCCTGCGATGGGATCCGAAATGTTGGCCCGAAAGGTCGTAACAACACGGCATAATACCCCAGCAAACACAAACTTGAAGATTTGTTTTCATCTTAAATTTTTGTTAAAAATCTTTTGTAGGTAATTTCAGTTCGAAATGTTAATATTTATGTCGCCATGATCAGTTTCATATTAAATAACATTTGTTCCTCTTCTTCTTTCTCTACTTCTAGATTTTCTCTGAATTTTTTTTCAAATAAACGAAATTCAAATATTTGACTCCTTCCATTTAACACTTTGAACCCCGCACGAAGTCGCCGCACGTCCGGCCGCCCAAAACTATTCGTTCCTTTTTCAAAAAAAATCCGTTTCCCATTTTTAACACTTAAATATCGTTAGTTCGCTTCTTCACGCCTGATTTACCGCGGGGGGGATAAAACTCCGGACAAAAAGCCGAGTTTCGCACCAGTAATCGTGGCGCCTTTAGAAAGCGGAGATAAATGAAACTACATTTGATTTGCGTCTTGGCTGTGCGCTTTGTATCCGCGTACCATGTACAGAAACGTGGTATATAAGATGCGAGTGCACTTATGTATATATATATAATTCACTGCAGTGTAGAAATAAGAAAAGGATTGTTTGGCACGAACTGTTAAAAAAAATCGCTGGAAGATTTCGCTTGTAAATCATGTATGTTCGTATGAGTTGTATTCTTTGTGCTATATGAGTTTATTTGTTTCTCTTCATTAGATACATGTAGTTTTTACTCCCTTTCTTTTAACTCGTAGCTTCTGATTGCTTGCTTGTCTGACGAAAAAACTTTGGATCGATTTAAACCCTTTTCCCGTGATCCAATCGAGCTGAAACTTTGCAAGCAGACTCGTGGCGATGATAAAAATGATCTAACGAATTTAATAAATATAGTATAATTTTGGATTTCTCGATATTTAAATGTTTATCCTCATCTATTAAGAGTTGGGATAACAATATTAAGATCCCAATATTGCCATTTTCAAAATGCGGACGCATATTTGACACACCAGCACGAAAAAACGCGGCAAAATCTCCATATTCAATTTTGTTCTTGATACTTAAACGTGGCTTTTGCAGATCTCGACATTTTGCTTAAGCTTTGAGCAGTTAACTATGTAAATGGATCGAAATATTGGTCAGAAATGTTGTAGAAACACGGCAAAATACCCCAAAGAACTCAAACCAGAATATTATTTGATATTGTCATTTCGGAAGAGTTTTATTTATATTGGGTCATTTAACATCCTGATGAAATAACAGAATGTATACTTGTAATTTTATATCCCCGATTATATTAGCATTTTAAATTTACTGTCGATAAATCTATAATTTTATTGTTATTTATTTTACGTAAGGTAATATTTATTTGTATTCTGTCAAATGAAATGCACAATTATTGGGTGTTGGTTTACATGTGTGGGTGTCCGCCTTAGTCGGCTTCGGCTAAAGGTAAGATAAAATACCGAAATATTGAAAAGGGTTTATTTAAATGTATTTTTTTATCTATATTTGTATAAATAATTTTAAAATGGCGGGTTAATTGCCGGTTGGAAATTTCTTCCCATCAACCACACAATTTAGCGGAGTAATTGAAACATATTTCTGATACAAAATATTGTTTTGTTCTTTTTACAATTTTTATAATATATCATTTATCATTTCAAATATGGGAAATATTTATTTTACTGTTTCTTTGGATCTATTACAATAAAATTGATTAAAAACAAGCTTTTAATCAATTTTATTGTAATAGATCCATTCATTTTTAAAGTATTTCCTTAAAAAAATATGAATAAATATTTTGTTATAACTTCAAAAAATTATAACCTAGAAATTAGTTTTAGTCTGAATGTATGTTTTTGTAAATATCTACAACATTTTTTTAAAATATTTGACAGAAGTCCATCCGATCTTGTTGTCGATAAATTAAATCAAGAATCTACAAATAATAAATTACAGGTATTTTTAAAAATATCTTCCAATCATTTACTGAGAATGTTATTTATAAGTGTACTTAGTTCTGCAAACAGGATTCAACCCACAAGTGTACCAATATACATAACTCAACTTTTTTTTAAGCTTTATGTGTTGAATTCTGTTCGCAGAAATATGTCAAAATAATAATTTTCTCTCTCATAACACTCTTAAAACAAATTTGATATTCACTCTTACAGAAAAAAAAAATTCATGAACCTAACAACATTGTCACGTGTCGTGTCTGCGGGAGGAATTAGTGAAAACGCTGGAATTTAATAAGGGATTTATTAATTACTGATTAATTAATCAAATGTATAAAATCACTTTACACTATTTGACTTAACGCTATTATTTAAATTAAACTATTTCCTAAATTTATCACACTTTATAATCGCTTTAACACTTTTTCACTATGCAATAGAACATTCTATCCAATTTACGCACGTATTATTCGCTCCGGTTTATTTTGCTACGTAAGAACTTTTCAGATTATTTGCTGTCGAATTACCGCTCGCTTGACCACCCTGACCTGTAAGCTCACGGCTGCCTTCGCTTCTATTATCGCTGTCAAGCGTGCTAAAAGTACTTCTACTCTACTCCTGGGCGTGTCTTATTTATTTACATCTGGCTAACGCCGATAGATGCCGAACCCTCCAGACGTTTTCAGTATTTAAGATAACTTTTTCGTAGCTTCCAGGCTTTTATAGATGTTTCTCGATGCTTTCCGAAAGCCATAGATTACGCTAGCTACGTTCAAGAATCTTCCACAGTGTTGTGTTCATTTTAAATAACTGTCATTTGACATATTATAAGTGCGTGATTCTTTTTAGTCTCGTTACAATAAATATTATTGGAAGACTCGTGTATAAAGAAGGAGTACAGGTACAAGGTATAATTATGCATTTTAAAACAGTTTTATGATTATATTGTGTCCAGTAGGTAGGCGTTTGTATGCGTGTGTTTCGGTTTCACATATAATTTTTTTCTGATCTGTTGTTTTTCGGATCGTTTGTGGCAGTTTTTGGGTAGAGATTTAATTAAATTTTTGTATGTTAAGTGTATCTCTAAATCTTGTAGATCAAAAATCGCTTCTTGTGTTTAATATATTTTTATTTTTAATTTTTTTAATTATTGAATTAATTTATATGAGTTTATCTATTATTTTTGGCTCTTTGAATTCTTTATATAGTTGAGCAATTAGGTAGTCATTTTTTTCTTTAGAATTAGTTAAATATCATTTTTTGGGTAGTTACATACAATGTTACGACAATGAGACGAGTAGGAGGTAGGAGAAAGATTAACTTTTTTCGTCTTATAACAATCCGTCAAATTTTAGTAAAATTTTACCGACAGTCGAACCACCAGTTTACTGTCCATTAGTTGAAATTGACAGGAGTATGATAGATTGGCATGTTATTTTTTAAGGTTAGGTTCATTCTCAATTTGCGTTTCATGCTGTCTGTTAACATGTTCATTATATACTGGTGCTGAATGCTGCTACATTTTCAAGGAAAAATATTTTCAAATAGCGATGTCCAACTATTATTGTATTCAAATTCGTCGGAAGAAGAACAAACTCGACGACAAAGTGTTTAATGTACGAGTGGATTATTTTAATATTTTATATGACGCAGATTTTATTTACCGTTTTCGCTCGTCGAAAAGGTCTGCGTAAGAGCTTCTAGAAAATATTTGGCAAAATGTAAAAAGGCGCACGCATGGGAATCTGACATTATCACCAACCACGCAATTGCTTGTTGCTTTGAGATGCTATGCTCTTAAATCAATACTATCAGCTACTGTACACTTTGTTGGGGTTTCAAAGGCTCCTGCCAGTGTAGCGTTGTAGGAAGTATCCAAAAATCCGGTGCGAGCATGAAATTTTAGGTTTTGTTGTTAGAAGTTGTGTTTCGTGTCCATAGAAAAGAGATATAATTCGCCTCTGAAAGCTCTAAAATTAAAGACAACAGCAGTACGATATTTCGATACTTTCGAACGGTCAAAACAGTTTTATAAGACGAGCGTCGGTATTATTTACTAACGAATGGCAATCCGTTCGTTAATTGTCGATATACTAACGGATATTTGGTCTTTCGTTTATAAAACTGGCCCTTAGTCTACTTTTGAATTTTTTTATGGTCTGTGATGATGTGAATCTGGGCGAGATTAATCCCACAACCGAGCCAACTGCACTTTGAGTGAGGAGCTGATTTGGATTAAATTTATTATTCTTAAATTTACAATCCGGGAGTAGCTGATACGTTTTATATTACATATATACACTATAAAGAGAAACTTCTTTGTCCGAAAATTGAATATTCAAGCAATAAATAAGTGTTCAAAAAAAAAAATCTGGGATTTTTTTTTTATAAATACCTAGAATTATTTTTAAAATTATTCGTTTTAATTTAATAGCATTAATAATTTAATAGATTCATTTGGAGAATACTTATTAAATAAATAGGGCATTTTTAAATTTCATCATTTAATATATCTTGCATATGTAAGTTAATTTTGAATATTCATATAAGTTACAGTAGATTTACAGAAAATAATCCAAAAATATTGAAAAAAATTCAAATTTTAATGTCAAAGTATAAAGAATATTTTCTATTCAGCATTGAATGAATACCTAGGGCTTACAACTTGTATATGCTAGCTTAAGGAATCTCTCTATATATTGCAACGTTCATGAATTCCATCGTAAGAACATGCACACATTATCAAATTTTTGAAAATCGTATATATGTTCCGAATTGAAACCTTCTATACATATATTTGAAGGAACTATACTAGAGACATCTATAGTCCTTGTCATTTAACTATATACAAAGGTTTCAATTAATTTAATTATATTAAATTGTAAAAAACCATAAGTAATTTGATCGGTGTTAATAGGCTAGCAGTAATAGCAGACGAACCGGAAATTTCTGCGATAATAATGCATATAAAGGTAGAAACAACTCTCATATCCACACATTTACCAAGGATCGACTGAGTGTTCCGCACGCGTTGAAAATATTTATACATCGCAGGTAGTTGAGAACTAATTAGAAAACTGAAAAGTTTATTTATTTTTATTTTTATTAAAAGTTTATTTATTTACTTGGCAATTATTTAAAAATTACTGGATTTAAAGAAAAAGTTTTTGTGTTCAACATGGTGTAACTGCGAACAGTGCAAACGTGATGGGCGCGGATCAAGATACAGTAAATATTTCCATGGAGGTAATGCAGAACATGTCTACCGCCTCATCGGATGCTGAATATTTTTCAGATTACATTAACTATGTGCCTGGATCTTCTGACAATCTAATCGGATTTATAATGATTGGAGTTATTTTGAACATCGTCGCGGTACTGGGCATCATCGGAAACATCATGTCAATGATCGTTTTCTCGAGGCCGCAGATGAGAACCAGCAGTAACGTGATATTGTTTGGTCTAGCGATGTGTGATACTGTGCTAGTTGTTGTATCCATTTTGATCTACGGGTTATTCAACGTTTTTCCATACACCAATTTAATGTACGACTATTTTTTTTACTATCTTCCGCATTGGGGGGTGTATCTGTATCCCATTGCTATGGCAGCTCACATGGGCTCCACGTACTTGACCCTAGGCGCCACCCTGGAAAGATACATAGCCGTGTGCTACCCTTTGCGTGTCAAGTCGCTGTGCACGCGTAAAAGAGCTAAATACGTGATAGCAATTATCGCCACATTTACAACTTTATATAACGTTCCCAGATTTTGGGAAAAAGCTACGTACGAGGACAACATTTATCAAAAGTCGCAGATCATAACTTATTATTACATAGACAATACTCCTTTGAAAAATAGCGCAATTTATAACAACCTTTACTTTTTTTCCATGTATTTTGTGTTCCATTTTATCGTACCGTTTTTGTCGATATTGATTTTGAATTTTCGCATTTATAAAAAAATCAGGAAAATTAACGCGGCCAGGGAATCTCTTTCCACAGCGCAAAGAAAAGATATCAACATTACCAAAATGCTTCTCTACATTGTTCTGGCGTTCTTCTTTTGCAATATATTGGTCAATGTTCTTAATTTTGTGGAAATGTTCTATACTATAACGTACGCTGACTCCGCTGAGCTGATTGTGATGCACATTGGTAATATCTTGGTGACAGCAAACAGCGGCGCTAATTTTGTCATTTACATCACTTTCGGGGAAAAATTTAGAGAAGAATTTTTATCATTTTTTTGTAAGTCAAAAAAGAGATATCAAGCCGTGGAAGCTATAAATCTGAAGTGAAGATATATACATTTATACCCATTTATAATTGTTTTTCCTGTGTCACTGCAATGAAAAGATTTATTAACATAAATAAAATATTAAATATATTCTTGGATAAGAATATAGATGTTCATTTATGTATTGCAGTATCTATGTTTATATTATTAACATATAATTATGTTACAATATCACAACAAATCATTTGTTTTTGATCTGTTGCAATGTTATAAATAGATGAAGTTTTGTTTAATTTTATATTAAAAATAATGTATCTATTATAACTTGACCTAATTCAGAACGTGAATCCTTTTCAATTTTATTTTATTATTTATTTATAATAGGTATATCATTGTACATACATTTCATGCATAAAATACAATACATTCATACAAATAAATGCTTTACTCGCCATAAAAGAGCTCATGGGAAGGGTAATGAGTTCATTTGATGGATATTAAAATTTTAATGAGTTGTTAAGAATGTTGAGAAAATAATAAATATAAATAAAGTGAAACCCTTGGGGTTTTCAAGAGGTTTTTTCATAATTTTTTTTAGTTTATTTTTAAATGACATAATGAATTGATTTTATTTTTTATTTTTCGGGTAATGAATTGAATGTTTTCATTCCTACAAAGGAATAATGGTTCAGGGCTGCGCTTTTTTTTTATATTTGGGCATGTTTAGATTTAGAAATGACCTTGTACACCTGGAAGTTCAAGAATGTATTATATATATTTTTCTTTAAACATTTGGAGTATTGATACTTTTTTTAATTTTCCATATAAGTAGGCACACAAAATTCTTGGAAAAATGATTTATAGGGTAGGTTCTGGTTTTTATTATATAATTTTAATTACGATTTTTTTTTGATATTAAGAGTGTGTTTAATGAAGTACTATATATATATATATTTTTTATTTTTATTGATTGTTTGATAGAATTTTGTGATATTAAGAGTGTGTTTAATGAAATTAATATGTTCTTCCCCACCCGATGACACCAAATTGTAGAATTGATTGAATTTTAGCATAATACATTATTTTAATTTTCTTTGATGACAGTGCACGCATACAAATATTATATTTAGTTACATTATTTAAATAATAATTCTTGTACCTCTAATGTACTTCACCTACTATCAGGGTATTTTTTATTTTAATTTATTTAGTGTTGTGCGATTAAAATGAGAGAGAAAAAGAGAGAGAGAATGTGTTGGTACTATGTGTGTATATGTATAATATATGATTGGTGGACCAAATACTGATAGATATGTTCTGAGTTTCAGAATCAGAGATTCAGAATGATAAAAAACATTTAAATTAAAGGTGTTCGAAAATACACATTTATTTTTTTTCACTAATGTGGGATAAATTTATTTTTGAAGATTATCCATATGTCAGAAAACAATGAAGTTTATAATTTTATCATAATAATTGTCCTCTTGATACGAACATTTTTAGACCTAGAAGTTCTTTCCTTTTTTGGTATATTTAGTATTTATTCGTGCGGTTATCCTTTCTTGAATAAAATTTATAAATATTTTCCTCATATTCTCTTAGAATTTCGATGATTATTCCTTTAAACTCGCAAAAAAACGAACCAGTAACGTATTATTTATAAATATATCTGGCAGATTATCTATCAATGTACTATATGTAATGAAATGTATACAGTAAACCAGTTTGATTGTAATCGAAAATATTTGACTAACAACTATTACTTTACTTACAATCATCATTATCTCCGATAACATTCTTCCAAAATACATAATATGTATTATTTTTGAAAATTTGCATTTAAAACATAAACAGTTAATATTAATGTTCGTGTACGAACATTAATATTAATGTTTTGATGCATGTAATGATTTGATCCCAATTATAATAATTTCGTTGTCTCTCCGTTCGTCCGTCCATCGTAACTTCGTGTAACGTCCGTAACTTCTTTAAAATATTTTTTTTTTTTTATAAATAAATAAAACTTATTCCTTAGGAACCGATAGTAAAAGTAACATCATTTTTGACGGGTTAAAGCTAGTTATTTTATAATTAACAAAGAGTTCAAAATATTTACACATCAGGATGATTTGGTTATTGATCATGTAATATATCGTCGCGGTATATATAATAAAGCCAATGTACCGTTTAGTACATTCTGAGATAAACGAATCAATTAGTCAATTTTTCATATAAATAATGGATATGTACCAAAAATAATATTGCCGTGCATCTGGAAAGTCTGCCTACTAATTACTTAAAATATTTTTATAAATCTAGTCTGCGCAATTATTTTTTAAACAGTTATATTCGTTTATCTCAGAATGTACTAAAACGGCACATTGTCTTTATTATATTTACAGCGATGATATAAAATAATTTCGTACTTATTGAAAATTATCTTTTCAATATAACTAATACCATGAACATTACCGCGATTTTTACGCGTTTTATTTCATTTTAAAGTTCTATGTTTCTGAAAAAAAAATATCCCACAAGCAATTTTAGGAATAAATTGGTTAAACATAATATTTTCTTTGTGGGAAAATAATTTTATAAATTCGTTAGTCAAGTTTTGTAAAAATAGTATCATATGGAAAAAAAAGAAATTAGTGATAATCATGTTTAACAGTTATCGAAAAGATTTATAAATTCTTTTTCAGTTTCAAATAATGATAAGCCTATCAAAGATTTTTCTGAAGATATTAATTTAAAAAGTGATGCAACTCCTATTTTTCATAAAGCTTATGAAGTTCCATAATATTCACTACTGTCTGGAGTAAGTCCAGAATTATAGCGTCTTGAAAGTGAAGGGATTATAAGAAAGGTTAAACACAGCAGCTGGGCGTCGCCCATAGTATGTGTACCAAAAAAAATGGTAAATTGCGTTTATGTGTGGATCTTAAAACAAAAGTCAATCCGCTTACCAAACTGGCTTACCTCCAAAGGTAGAACAGCAACTGAAAATTTACTTACTGTAATTGCATAATAATGTCTACAAATAAAAATATATACCTATATTAATAAATTAATTAATTAAGGAAAATAAAAAATAATCTTAAACAAAACTTTAACCCTTTTTACATTAAGCAATTATTCTACACATATTTACTTGGACTTATGACTCACTCAACTTTCACTAACATTGCACTTGATACTTTGTAGATACATAATTACTACCTTATGAAAATAAATATTACTGACGAATTCAAAAAATATTATAATTGTGTTATATAACGCCACTCTGGGACAGGCGTAGCCTAGTAGAGTGGCATAATCCACAAATTTAACAAAAAAAATGTGTAATTTATCTTATATTTTATTGTTAAATTAGTATTAAGTACCTTTATTTGTAAACAAGGATTTAAAAATAAAAAAAATACGAATAGATCAATATCCGATTCCACGTCCGGATGATATATTTAATAAATTTTCAGAATGTCACATTTTTTGTAAATTAGATTTAAATTATGCTTATTTGCAGTTGTCTGTGTCAGATTCAGGTAAAGAAATACTTGCAATTAATTCTTGTAATGGCCTTTATGTTTATAATCGTCCTCCGTTTGGTTTGTCGTCAGCACCGGCTATATTTCAAATGGTCATTGATACTGTCCTGGGTGGCTTGCAAAACTGTGCTGGATATATTGATGATATATGTATTGGAGGTAAGGATCAGGAAGCATGTTCAAAATTTTTGGAAAAAGTTTTGTACAGATTGAACGAATACAATATAAAAATCAATGAAGAAAAAAGTGAATTTTTCGTGTCATCTTTTGAATTTTTGGGTTTCACTTTATCAGGTCGAAAGCGGGGAAATCAAGTTAACTTGGTCTCCAAGTATGTTAAATTTTTATAGGAATTTTATTCGTATGTGTCCAACTATTCTTGAACCACTCCATAAGTTATTAAGGAAAAATGTACCTTGGTCTTGGTCTGATAATTGTGAAGAAGCCTTTGTAAAAAGTAAGTCATTATTATTGGAATAAATTATGTTAGTATTGTTCGATCCAAGTAAACTGGTATGTCTTACAGTCGATTCCGACGCTTACGGTGTGGTTGTGTTTTAAATCATGTCATTAATAATCATGAACTACCAATTGCTTTTGAGACAGCAGTGCTAAACTTTGCACAAAAAAATTATAGTCAGTTATATTAAGAAGCTCTTGCTATTATTTTTGGCATAAATAAATTTCACAAATACCTAATGGGTCGTCCATTCACAATATATACAGATCACGCTCCATCATTATCCTTATTATCTGCTGAGAAAAAAGTCCCTGTGATAGCAGCATCGCGTTTAAATAATATTGTCGGCAATATAATTATAAATTAGTCTACAGAAAAGGAACAAAAATTCCTCAAGCAGATCTAATGTCACGGTTACCTTGTGAACAACAATTAAATATGGAAGAATATTCATTTATTGATATATCTACACT
>JADDOH010007054.1:0-40094 GCA_016648135.1 Agrypnia vestita
CTTGGCAATAAATAAGCACTGAATTAATCCGACGCCTTGCTTGCGGCACTGGAGGTTTCTTTACTTATTTATTTTATTTATTTTCATTTATTGGGTTTCTTACAGCCATATAATTAATCAATCTTTGAAGAAAAAACAATAATTGATGTACAGAGTTTTGGGCCAATTGCGCGAAAACACATACATACAATCGATAAAAGAATAAGAAAAACATGTCCAATAGTGGGTTTGTGTGAGTGTGTATTTGTGTGTTTATTTATTTATTTATTTATTTATTTTGTTTTGGGAAAAATTAAAAGCAAAACGATCTTAAAAATTTTCCACTGAATTTAAAAATTTACTTTAACATTAATAGTTTATTGTGTTATAGCGAATAGTACTCTTCCAGTATTATATTGTTCGAGAATATTCACTGTCTATGTAACATAGTTATTTTGTGGATCAATCTTCTTACTGACAATAAAAATAATAATAAATGGTTACAAATTATGTTTAAATTCCGCAACGGAGGGAGCTAATACGTCCCTGTGCGCGGAGAGTCGCGGCCAAAAGACAGGATTCATTGGGGACCCACGAGAAAAGATCGCCCAAAATTAATTTAAAATAAGGTATAGTGCCTTTGGATGATTGTTATATCTAGGTATGCAGTGTGCACGTGGTGAATATATGGAAATTGATCCCATGATATAGCGGCCAAGAAACGTTAAATTTCCGATAAAGACGAGTGAAAATACGAGGGAACGGGACATGATAATGGTAGATAGTGAAGAAACATCAACTATGATTAGGGGAGTACCCGATAGATTGTGGTTACGGTTGATCAAACGACAATATGGATTGAACTTAGAAATTAAATATTAAAAATTAATTATCGCGCTTACGAAGCGAATTTAAATCGTCCGAAGCCACCGAGTCCGCCCCAAAACATAGGTAGAGACAGCAACAGAAAAGGTGGGGTCAACTGACATATCCAAGAGGGAATGTGTTTTTTTTGCCAAATTGAATCTAAGGGACAAAGATTTGGGTATCAAGGAAAGTAGGATATTGAAAATCCTGGAAACACACGACTTAGGACCTTTGGCTGCTGGGAGGGGTATTAGAGGTAACGCGGAGTCAGAATTGAGGGAGTCGGTGTGGACGTCTACGGGGGTGCGAAATCCGCGTCGGTTGTTTTTTTGAGTGAAAGTTACCGTCGACTTAGAGTGTCCCAGTGTTTGAAAATTATAGTTTAACTTCAAGTGAAAGTGGTGTACGGGTAATTATACTCTTCGACATTGTTGATTGCTCACGATAAAAGAAAAGTGGGGTACGGGTTTGATTTTATTTTATAAAGGGTAATTAATTTGGCATATTAGAACTTCGGAAATTACTGCGCTTTATTAAGTTGATTAGTCCGGCATATATAGAACTGATATTTGCAGATCTCCGGAAACTAGCTGTGCGTTATAAAGATACCTATTTTATGCTAAACACGCGGGAAGTTGTTAAAAGATAAAGGAGTTGTTACTAACAGATTCGATTTTAAATAAGTCTTATAAAATACCTATCTTTGCTAAATACGCGAGGTCTCATTTTAATTTTTACATTTGTAAGGCATATAATATTTCGTTATATGAAATGTTTCGATTAGACCGGGTTTATTTTAGTTATCGAAAGAATATTTAGTTTATTTTAATAATTTTTCTTGTTTATGTTTAATAGTAAGAGTCCGTTAAAACTATAGCGCATAAATTCCGGGATTAAAAATACGTCTAGTGAAAAATATATAGCTGATCTCGCGGGGTATCAGGTTCAGCCCATAATAATCTAGATTTTCATTTCGTTTAAAATTATATAGTGTAATTCCGTGAGAATCGGGGTTTATTTACAATTTCACAGATGTATAAATTCCATTATTCTAGAAAATTATATAAAATAATCTCGTGAGAATCGGGACTTATTTACAATTTTACAGATGTATGAAAATTCATTATTCTAAAAAATTATATAAAATAGTCTCGTGGGGGCCGGGGTTTATTTACGGTTATACAGAAGTACAAGTTTCACTATTTTATAAAGTATATAAAATTGCTTCCGTTCGGCCCGGGTTATCTTATATTATATAGGAAAACATAGGTCCCGCGCTATTAAAACATATAAAAACGTTTCATGTGGCCGGGATTATTACGCGCGTTGGGGAAAGTCTATAAGGTAAAAATATGTTTAATTTGGTTCGGGTTATTTTATATTTTATGAAAGATATTTGCCTCGCGGAAATGCTTTCGCTCGAGAATTCGCGTTTCATTTAATAAATATGAAATATATAGATTTCGGTTAGAACTATTTTAAAATGTTTCGTTTAGAAATTCGCGTCTTGTATTATAAATGTGAAACTTATAATATTCGTTTTGAGCTAAAACGTATGAACATAGAAACACTACAGTTTTGACCGCTATTTTGTTTACTATGCCTTGGACATTCTTGTGGTGTATAAGACTTGATGGTAAAATTTAAACTCTTACTCTGTTTAAAATATACGTAGTGTCTCCGCCTAGATTGGCTTCACGATATACTTTATGAAATTTGTAAGTTCCGCTGTCCTAAAATTATATAAAATTACCTTCGTTTAGATCGGGTTATATCATATTCCTCGTGGAACGCGTAAACCTCGTTGTCCTGAAACTAAATAAGGATGTTTCATCTAGACCGGGTTCATTTTACATTTTAGGAAGAATATAAATCCTGCGTCTTTCACTACATAAAATTGATTCGGTAAGATTGGGGTTGTTTATACTTGTAGGAATTACAGAATCCCGTTATTTTTAAACTATATTAAAATGATAAACTATATTAAAATGATTTAAACTATATTAAAATTTGCCGGAGAGTAGATATCAAATATTCGAGATGATAATAAATTTATATTAAGAATAATATTAAGAATAAAAACTAAATCGGCGGACCCTAAAAGTAATATGTATTGACCTTATAAAGATGTAGACTAGTGGGGTTTTATTATAGAAGCAATCAATTGTTTAACAACAACAAGTGGACAAGTGGTTGCTTCATGGGTTTGTTAAAACTTATAAATGGATGGAATCCTAGATTCAAAGCTTAATCCCGGTATTTCGGATAAATATAAGAATATGTAACATCGGAAAATAACGGGTAACGGTTTTATGAAAAATATCGGTGCGTATAATCATTAGAGTATGATCATTAGAATTAGAGTTTAGTCTCGATGACCCGGGTAAGTACGGATGCGTAAGACTGAAATAGGGACTATGTTACAGTATTATTAAGATATATGAATACTTACAATTGTCGAGCTAGAGTCTAATTCCGGTATCTCGAGGAATATAAATTTAAAGAAAAGAAAATAATGTCTAGTTTCGGTTTGATTAAAGTATATACACCGTATAGTTACAGAGGCTGGATACTAAGCCCCAGCTACGGAAACTTAAAAACGCGTGATGGCAGGATCAAAGGTTAGGTCGCGAACTATAGTTAATTAGGGGTCTGTGAATCGTATGCGCGTGCAAGGCAAGTGTCCGCAATCCTTAGGTATAAAGTGAGGTGTGAAACTACGATGCACTGGAATGGATATAATCGGCGGCAGGTGGGTAAGTCATGTCATCCTCTTTCCGTTTTGAGATTATAACGATATATAAAGGTGGCGCACGATTAAGAAGAATGGTCTCGGGTTCGACACCCCAGACAGAGACGGAAGAAGCGCCGACAGTGAAAGCTAACCCCTGTACCGTAAACTTTACATATGTTTATTCACAGGTGTTTGCATGTCAAATCCGTACTGACCATAAAAGGGGCGAATTAATTTGCCAAATTAACCCTTCTCTGCATGTGTGTGAACTTCCAGGGATCGCGCGGCCCGTGTGCTCGACGCCGAACTTATTTATTCATTTCTATTTATTTATTTAATTGATTGATTGATTGAATGATTCATTAATTAATTAGGTATTTATTTGTCTATTCATATGCCGCGTCCCAGTTATATATAGTCAGGAGGCGTTTCGATAGCATCATCACCATCATTAGCAGTGTCCCAGTTGTATATCGTCAGGAGACGTTTCAATAGTATCATCATCATCATCTTCATTAGCGGTGTTCCAGTCATATATAGTCAGGAGGCGTTCCGATAGTATCATCACCATCATTAGCAGTGTCCCAGTGGTATATCGTCAGGAGACGTTTCAATAGTATCATCATCATCATCTTCATTAGCGGTGTTCCAGTCACATATAGTCAGGAGGCGTTCTGATAGTATCATCATCATCACTAGCGGTGTTCCAGATATATATCGTCGGGAGGCGTTGCGATAGTATCATCATCATCATCGTCATCACTAGCGGTGGTTCAGCTTTATATCGTCAGGAGGCGTTTCGATAGTATCATCAACATCATCATCATTAGCAGTGTCCCAGTTATATATTGTCAGGAGACGTTTCAAAAGCGTCATCATCATCACCATCATTAGCAGCGTCCCAGTTGTATGTAGTCAGGAGGCGTTTCGATAGTATCATCATCAACATCATCGTTAGCAGCGTCCCAGTTGTATATAGTCAGGAGGCGTTGCGATAGTATCTTCATCAACATCATCGTTAGCAGTGTCCCAGTTGTATATAGTCAGGAGGCGTTGCGATAGTATCTTCATCAACATCATCGTTAGCAGTGTCCCAGTTACATATAGTCAGGAGGTGTTTCAATAGTATCATCATCATCATCACCACTAGCAGTGTCCCAGTTATAGATAGTCAGCGGGCGTTTCGATAGCATCATCATCATCATCATCATCATTAGCGGTGTTTCAGCTATATATCGTCAGGAGTCGTTACGATAGTATCATCACCATCATTAGCGGTGTTTCGGCTATATATAGTCAGGAGACGTTACGATAGTATCATCGTCATCATCATCATCACTAGCGGTGGTTCAGCTATATATCGTCCGGGAGCGTTTCGATAGCATCATCAACGTCATCATTAGCGGTGTCCCAGTTGTATATCGTCAGGAAACGTTACGATAGTATCATCATCATCATCATCATCATTAGCGGCGGTTCAGCTAAATGTCATCAGGTGACGTTTCGATAGTGACATCATCATCTTCATCAGTGATGGCAGGGTTCCAGTTACACATCAGTCGGAGATAATTAGGCAGATCCCATCATCATCGATGGCAGGATTCTAGCTGTACACCATTTGGAGAAAATACACCGACATCCCTGGCCAGGGGCTAGGCATATCCCTACTGTCCAGATCCACCTTTCCATCTACTAATACGAGGGGTCATGGCCTCGTGAAACCACATGGCAACCAACCATTACAAGTATTTATTTATGTATTGTATATGTAGGTATATGTATGTATATTATATTTTATTAGTATGTATCTATTCGTACGTAGTGTATGAGGGGGCTCTTCACGGGTGGCACAACACCCGTGCGGATGTCTTCCCTCGTCTGGAATGGATTGAACGTATTGATGCATATCAGATTATAATAAGTACTACCTGGGAGGGTGATTGCAGTCACTGTAGTGTCGCGAATGGCCAATGGGCTGTAGTTGCTCACAGGCGAGGGTTGGGGAGCCTAGGAAACTCCCCCTCCCCACTCGCATATTTTTGACTTGACAGGTGGCCCGGGACCATCTTTACAGTAGCTTCAGTATATAAACCGTAGTTTAACTTAGTTTAACCTGGAGGAGTTGGAATTCGGGGGGCAAACTGGCTCTGAGCCCGGACGCCAGACACTGACGCGAGGGATGGTGCGGTACTTTGCACAGAAGAGGCCCAACATGAAAAGGCGCATCCAGGCTCAGGTCAATGTATCCGGAACTCGCGTCGGGAGAAGGAAGATGGGATCAGTCACCGATGAGCCTTTGGGTACGGAGGGGCCGAATTTAAAGCAACCACATTTTCCGCGTACACATACATTTACACATACCTTCTACAAACCCCTTATCCATTAGAACCCAACGTACCACTAGAATGAGACATAGGGCCAGATACAGGTGACGGAACTTAGGCCGGCTAGTAAATAAACGTAACAATGTAATTGATATAAAGATAATGCAGAGTAAATATAAAAGATCGTAAGGAATAAGCACAGCGAGATAACGGCGGAAGATAAAATTATTAATCAGCGAGGGCGTCGAAGACGGAATCATCCATAGGAGCGGCTACGAAGGACTCGAGGGCTTTCAGGGGATCTATGTACTCTATATGTGCATGCGCATGTGATAACGGCACGTTACTAACCTTTCCAGTGGATGGCGGTCGATCCCATACAGGTAGGACAATGGGGGATCGAGCGGAGAGGGCGTGGGAGCAGAGGATCGCGCACTCTGGAAGCGCAGCTACACCAGATGCAGTGGTTTCAGTCCGTAGGAATGATAGGTAAATAATATAGGGCCACGGAACATAGTATGTTTAGCAATTGCACCGTAGGGCTTAATTGACGTGCTAGGTAGTATTGTTTGCGTT
Source organism: Agrypnia vestita (assembly GCA_016648135.1). Lineage (NCBI taxonomy): Eukaryota > Metazoa > Arthropoda > Insecta > Trichoptera > Phryganeidae > Agrypnia > Agrypnia vestita. The sequence continues at coordinate 6,481 of JADDOH010007054.1, forward strand.
TTCCATGAACATTCACGAACTTCATACCCCAGTATTTAATTTAAATTTAGCTTGCGTTAGGGTTACCACAAAACCAATTCATCCCCTATAGTTCGAAACAAAAAATTACACAACGTGAACTGGGGAGGTCTTGAATAAAGCGAGGGTGTTTGGAAATACTACGTTAAAAACCGTAGAGCCTTCACCCGACGTAGATAGATAGCTTGTTTGCCTCTAACAAGGCGTAAACTCAGTTAGGAGTAGGATCGAGCTGAAAGGCGAAGAAGAGGAGCCATCACAGGGTATGGAAGAGGCCTATATTTAGCAGTGGAGAGATGAAGGCTGAAGAAGAAGAAGAAAAAGAGAAATTTTTATTGTATGTAATACGGATTACAATATATTATTGTCATGGAATGACAAACAAAAGAAATTGCGTACTACTCGAATTCCTTGTTATATGTCGTAACACTATCGAATTATCGAGAACGGCCTATAACAATCTAGGATAATCTACAACATTTGACAAACGCCTGGAATGTATTAATTAATATTAATTATATCTTATACAGACGTGACAGGTGGACGACTACAAAAATAATGGAAAAGACAAAAGTTAGCGATGTTTTTCAAAAAGTAAAAAAAACTCAAATGGAACTGGACTAGTCATATTATGAGAACAAGCAAAAAAAAATAGACTAATTATATGATGGAATGGTATCCCAGAAACAGAAAAAGACAAAAAGGACGTCAAATTAAGAGATAGGAAGATGACCTACCAAAAGGATGGAGAAAAACATCTCGCGACAGAGACAAGTGGAAAAAGCTAGGGTGGTCTATGTCAGAGAGACAACCTGACCAAAAAACTGGTTGCTGAAATGGAATTTACTATACATACATATTTATGTCAAAATTGTAAAAAAAATGGTCAGTGCAAAATGTCATAAAGGCTTCATTATATGGAAGTGTTGAGATTTGATTCTCTATGTTTTGCTTAAGTCACATCGCAGCCTCATAAGGAGAGTGCCCTGTTGCTGACAACCTTCGCACTGCCAGAACGGCTTAGGTTAGGACTCCTGGTAGAGATGAGTCACAGAGGTAGGCAATTCTAATCTGTGGAAGGTAACTAGACTAGTCAGGGCTGGACGTAGCTCGGCACCCATTTTCTCCAGAATAATACTCGGGGGAGAGTGTACATTAGATTTGTGGACAACCCTTAACGGTCTTCTTCAGTTCTTGATCCCCTTGGAGGTGGTTTCTGTGGATGTTGGGGTAAATTACACACTCCCTGATAGGGAAGGACAAAACAAGGATCACACTAAAAGAGGGAGTTTATGTCCGAGCACCAAGGGTCCACCGTTATTTGTGACCCAAGCCCGACACGAAAGAGACCTTTTTCAGTTTTTTTGTTATATTAAATGCAATAAAAATATTTAAATTTTATATTCAATATCAGTGGCTTACATACAAATATATTGCTTTGTTTTTTCTCCAGGCGTAGTATAAAGAAGTTATTTTTCACCCATTTCTATTAGCATGCCCACCGAGTTTAGGCTCATTAGAAAAGTCCGATGGTCCTATCCTTAGAGTATATACAATCTATATACTCTTATTTTTTCAATTAGGGTGAAAATAATGATTTTAGGGTCCGCTAGCCAGGCGTACTCGGCTTGCCTTGTGTTAAAATCTGTGCGTTTTTTGTCTTTGAGTGTTCTTTTTATAACGACTTTTGCTATTTCCTACTGGATTTAATTAGGCAGGACCATCGGACGTTTCTAATGAGCCTTATATCGCTAGGCATCCTCGTAGAAATGAGTGAAAAATAACTTTTTTATACTACGCCTGGAGAAAAAAACAATGCACTATATTTGTATGTTAGCCACTAATATTGAATATAAAAATTACATATTTTTATTACACTTAATATAACAAAAAAACCGAGATAGGTCGCTTTCGTGTCGGGCCTGGGTAAATTTTGTATGGACCGTGACCATTCTTTTTACCTAAGAAGCAGCCACTAGCGTGACATCCACATCCTGGCGAACTCACGGAGGGGTCCAAGGTTCCTTTCGTTCTTGATGAGGTCCCTGTTCCGTACGGACCCGTGTTTCATCCCCTTCAGTTTTGTATTCATGGTCTCTCGCGTGTCTTTCATAAAAGCAACTCATGATAATAAATTCCTAATTAATCATCTATATTTGTTTTTGTACTACTTCCGCATTAAATTTAATATTTTTTACGTTGCTCAAAATACGAAACCTGCCAAAGAAAATTGTATATTTTCCGTGATTGAAAGAGAAATACCTTCGGCGAGGCGCATTCTGCAGCGAGCCGCTTCGCTGCCTGTTGAAAAATAATGCTTTCTGGAGTCAACAGTATGATGCAGTTATTTTACTTTATTTCCCCCGCGACACCTGTTATCGGAAATGCATTTCGGTTTTCCTTTTCTACCACTATATACACCACTTCACAGTGCAACGGGCACACAGACGGCTGGCAGGGAACTGCAACCATTTTTATATATCTTTTTGTAAGTGAATATAAATAGAACGATATTGAAAGGAGAGTGACTGCGCGTAATAAAGTAAATGGTGCTCTGAATGCCATTATGGCCAATAAGAACCTGTCAAAGGAGGCAAGACTAGCGGTACATAATGGCGTTAGCTTTGATGTATGGAATTGAAGTCTAGAATTGGCAAAACAGGAATGAAAGTAGACTTAATTAGGTGGAAATTCGGTCACTAAGGCGCTTGTGTGGAAAATATTTGGTTGATAGAGTGAAGAATGAACATATTAGAAGTGAATGTAATGCTGGCTCTAGTGTGGTAGACAGAATAAATGAAGTAGCGCTCAGACGGTTTTTACCCGTTTGGGGTTGTGTGGTCAATCCGGTTTTCTTGTGGTTCTGAAACGAGTTGTTCGTGGGAGATAATGTCGAGTACTTCCCTCGAATAAATGAAGATACCTATGCAATTACTTGATTTGTTCAATTTTATTTGTATGATGGTGGATGTTTTGCGGTTGCATTTTGTCATTTGTGCATTCCCCCAGTGAACCCGAATGGACTTTTATTTATTATAGATTGGACATTTGTGATTGAGTTTAGTCTCTTTTCGACTGTTTATTCAAAGATTTTCGATATATTAGATATATAGTATATTACCCAGTTCTTATTGTTTATTAAATTATATTACATTACCAATATAATTGAAAGTGATTATCCTTCACCACACACAATAATCATAATTCTTTTTGGTGATGTATAACATATAAAATAAAAAATAAATCTTTTTGGTGAGGTATAACATATATATAAAAAAAAAATATTTGCTAACTATCATTGTAATAAAACAAATTATATGTATTAAAAATTAAATAAACTTAAAAAAATTGATCGTTTAAGTGTTTTATACACAGGTCCATTTGCCTATGAAATTCCCGTTTAATAATACTGGCTAGTTTGAAGGTCGATATCTTGCATTCGACGTTAGAGTAAACAAAAGGAATTGCGCATTGTCAAAATCTATCGAAATATTTCGAAGATAACAACACTATGGAACGCTCTGAAATGGTGCAGAACTTTCTTGTAAACACTGGAAGAGTCGAGTGATAATGGAAATGGGAAGAAATCCTCTCACATTCGAGAAACCAGCATGTTTTATATATAAAAACCAAGTGGGTGCCGCGGAAGGGTTTATATTAAAGTAGCGAAATAAATTAAAGAAGCGGAGTACCTAACTCCCGCTTGAAAATAAGTGCAACCACTTACTTGCTTATTGACGTGAATTCTCTGCAAACCTAACTATGTTTGAATATTATAGGAAGCGATAATAAAGTGTTCCACAGACGATTGATAAATTGCATTATAGATGCCTCACAGAAACGAAATTATATTTTTTTATGGCAAAGTAAGTCTTTGGGTGTTCATAGGGTTTACGACCTTTCGCACGGCTGACTCAAATGATCACCTTACTCAATTTAAGGTTCACCACTTCCACCCATGATAGAATTTATTAGGATTTTGGATTTTGGAAGTTGTATATATTAAAATTTTACAACCTGTTTCATGTATGTGTTGTAATAATTATTAGCGTTGTAACAATCATATATCTTGATTAATTAATGATGTCCCTGTGACAGAATCCGGTACTTTGTTCTGAAAAATTTGGACAAAATATTCTGAATGGTTTTTGACTTCTGACTTGGTATTGGATCGTCGCTGCCTCACTGCTCCGGCGTCAGTTTGTTATTTTAAAGGAGCTTTCAATTGCTTAAGCCCTAAGGGTATATAAAACGTCCGTAAATCTTTGAATTTTTTCTCAGACAATCGGATTTATTGCCTGCAAACGGAGGCAAAACACTCAACAATGACTTCAATCACGCCAATGAAGAGCGTTCATTTCAATTGCCTTAGTAAAATAAGAATCATTATTTCAAAAATGCACTCGTATTTCAGATTCGATATTTTTTCAGGTTATTATTAACACTAGGTTTACGGCACCCGTTAATTTGACGGATTTCCGATTTGCTTTGTAAATTTTACTAAACAGGCAGAAAATTTTTCTGATTTTTTATAATGGATCAGTACAAATATATTTACAGTTTTTTTTATTCGGAAACCTCTTATTTTAGAAAATCTTGTTGCTTTATACCTATCTCTATGGACACACGTCAAATTGACGGATTTGGTAGTTTAAAAAATATCCCTTTTGAATTCGTCCCATTTGTGAAATTATTACTTTTGAAACAACATAATCATATTTCTAAAATTTGTGTGAAGCAATGAAGAAAGAATGTCATCGATGTTTTTGTTTCAAACACAAATTACAAGAACCTATGCGCTGCGTAATGCAATCGGAGCATTATGATTTATGGGGCAATAAAAAATGGTCTCTTCAAGGGTTGATTTCTGGCAAAGTTGACCATATGACAATCTTCAGTTTTAGAATTGTAGTCTGTGTGTGAACACGTATATCAAGTTTTAAAATTTTACCAAAGCGTATAAATATTTGCAAAGAAAAAATGTTCTTATTGTAAGAATTTTTAATTTGTAATTTTCTAATAATTAGTGATCTTAGTTTTCTAATAATTACTAATAACCTTTGCAATAATATTTATTTTATCTTCACCCATTTTTAGCAACCATGAGTAAATCAAGAAAATATTTGGAATTATTGATAGAAATTTCTAACATCGATGAAGAACATTCCGGTATAGCTCTGAAGAAAGAACATTTAAAAGTGAAAGTGAATATGAATCCGAGTCTTCCGAATCCTTCTACAGCGAAATGACAGAATAGTCATCAGAAGAAGAAAACATTCCAGGTCTTGGTAAAAAAAGAATGCGCATTTTCTCAAGCACCGACTCCGAGAAAAAGTCATCCACCTCCAAAAGCAATACAACGGAACTACTTGCTGTCGATGGAACACAATAGATGGGCTTTGAAGCAAGTGGGTCCAGCGGTAGACTACCCATTTACACAATATTCAAAGGTGTCGCAGGACCTACTGGTTATTCCAAAAGAAATGTGATGTCGGGTCATGTTTGAACTGCCTTCGAACTAATAATTAATACGCGCATGTTAGAACATATCAAAGACTGCACACAAATAGAAGCGCATCGTATTCTAAAAAAGAATTAAACCATTTCAATTGAACAACTGAGGACGTCAGTTAAATAAATCATTTAATTCGAAAAACGAAGTACTTATGTGCATCCGTCAATTTGACGGATGCCGTAGAGAGAGGTATATAAAAAATGCCCGTAAACCTAGTGCTAATTGACTACAAAACCCGTTCTTTGTGATAAATTAAACTTTATTTAAAAAAGTAACCCATAAAAACCAAGTTTTTATTATATTCCCTTACTCTTTTACTATTTGAAACATTTTTTTTCGCTTAACCTACGCGTTGGGCTTCGGTCGGACAACGCTACGAAAGGGAGTAATAAAAAATTTCCAAAAATCCAAAATTATACTATAACCAGGTTTCGCGTCTACCAGACGCGTTGAAATATTAAAAAATAATAAAAAAAAATATTAATTTTTTAACGAAAATTTGATAGATCTTCTTGATCGTCGCCACGAGTCTGCTTGCAAAGTTTCAGCTCGATTGGATCACGGGAAAGGGGTTTAAAATGGATCCAAAAATTTTTCATCAGACAAGAAGACAAGCAGACGCCAGGAGTTAATATAAAGGGAGTAAAAATATGATAATTCATCAAAAAATAATAAATTTCATTTAATCAAAGGTCATTTCTACGTTTAACAATAATTTATAATTTCCCAGAGTAATAAAAAAATACTCAATACATTATAAAGATAACGTTTAACATACAAGATAAAAATAGTTAATTTGATAACCCATGTAACATATATTATGAATTAAAGCAACTTTTGCAGAATAGGTGATAACTGTTTACAAGTATTTATCAATACCTAGAAGCTTAATCAATAAAAGTCTTTCCATTTTTACGAGTTCAGAAAACACCAACACAACAAAAAATGTGCCTCGTACGCACGGTGTACACATACTTATACGATTATCTTTTTTAAATGAAAACAACTCTATGTAAACTATTTTTTAATTTTTTAAAGCGAGATAAATTATATAAGTCTCACAAATACGAAGCTATTCATATGAAAATCATTATATATTATCATATACAAATGTTCACAAAATACCCAAACTTTTACTCTAATGTCACTGTAGGACCATCTATTAGGGTCATCAATGACCTGTTGACGGTTTGTATGTTAAAAAAAAAGAAAAACGTGTATGAAAAAGGATGTTACTTTAAACTTAATTAAAAAATATAGAGGTATTATTACTATAATAAGTATATAATATAATAACTAATTTTTCATAAAAAGGACTATAGATGCCTCAAGCATAGTCCCATTAAATATACGGAAGGTTTTTCAGTTTTGTTGCATATACACAACTTTCAAAAATTTGATAATATGTGGATGTTCTTACGGTGGAATTGGTGGACGTGATTTCATTGAGTAGAGTGATAACTTGAGCCAGCTCACAGAGGATTTCTCACATTTCTCTTAAAAAAGCTTCGTTTCTGTGAGACTTATATAATTTATCTTATTAAAATAACACTCCCCCAGTGGACAAATCCAGTAACAGCGTTCTCAGAAAATACAAATAAAAATATTTTTTAATTTGTAATTAAATTATTGATAACACGTAGTTTTTTAAAATTTACTCTACTCGTTTGTATAAATGGTTACTTTGTTCAAAGTTTTTCAAAATGAATTGTAGGTTGCAAGTTAATGATTTATAATGCAATTGGAAGTAAAAGTTAAGGTTAAGTCTTACGTTAAACTTAAAGTTAAGTTTCGAATCTCACCGCGAGATCGTTCATATTTCTGTGCTTAGCTGTGAGTAAAATGGCAACTTTGCGGCACAGGCTTACCGGGTGTCACGCGGCACGTATACAAACACTGGATTATTTTTTTTGTAGAGTTTGAATTCTTCCATCACATCTATTGGTGATCCTCAAATTACCAATGCGATTATTCTCACTAACCCCCAAAGGCCTTTGTATGTTCTGGTTTGTGGCTTATATGATATTATGCCGTATTATTCCGACCTTTCTGGCCGACGTTTCGGATGCCATTGCAGGGTCCATCATCAGGGCTGATGTGTTGCCCACACAGCTAACACATTAGCCCTGATGATGGACCCTGCAACGGGATCCTAAACGTCGGCCAGAAAGGTCGTAATAACACGGCATAATACCCCAGAAGACACAAACCAGAAGATTCCGAGTGGCCGTGAAAACCTAAGAACAGCCTTGTATGTGTTGTAAAATAGTATAACAAAAATAAAATGATACATCGTTGTAAGCACAGTATACCCAGAACAGTAGTTTATTTCCGGCCTGTCGGCGAGTTATTAGCGTTTGACGCTAGGGTTGTCACTTTATTTTTACTCCCTTTCTTTTAACTCGTAGCTTCTGCGAATCCGACGCATAAGGTAGACACGAAACCCGAAAATTTCTGTAATTAGTATACCTAGTTTCTGCACTTAAATTGCAAGAACGCTGATTAACATCAATGTAGACTTTTAAAAACTCACAGTCTTTGTGATAATCAACATACCTTTTTCCACAAACATAAAAAAAAGCATTTTTTTCAGGAAGCGCATTTTTTTTCTAAAGCGACGGCTGCGAGCGCGAATGGCACCGAAGGCACGGCCCTTACTGCCGCCGCCTTGTGCCCCCATATTCTATGTCAATGTGTGCGTCACAGTGCGTGCGTACACGGCGCCGAGCACGCACGCACACATTCTAATGGATAGCGGCCAGATTGTATGAAGACGTATTACTGTTCTTAGTATATTGTGGTGTTAGTATCCACTTTAGTAAGATGCGACTTACAGATACATTTTTAGCAACAAAAGTTATTATTTTAAACATCAAAAAAAGAATGCGCACTCGTGCGCGTCGGTATTTAAACATTTCTGCCTTGAAAGATTTCACTCTGCGTAGGTGAAACCCTGTAGGTGAAACACCCCATATATACCCATGTTTCACGTTCGTGCATGCGCCTGTGACAATTCCGACATACTCGCAGACATTTAATAAAATTTCACGCTTCCGTGAATAAATTAATAATTGCTTCGCTTCGCAAACTCTTCGTCTCTTCATCGAGAAGTTGCAAATTTGGCTCAGGTGAGTTTGCAAGAAGCAAACTATATCTAGGCCCCTAGGTACTAGCTGAATATCTCACTTGTACGCAGCCAGCGCTTCCGAACTAGGTTACGGGCATCTTCCGAGCTAAGTTGAGAGGAAGTATTTTGACAGTAACGCCGTGGAGTTAGCAGAATCACAATCCAGATCATAGAGAGCGTTTTGTTTAACTAACTGTAACTCTGCCTTAACTTCCCATCATGATATTCTACGTTATCTGTTTACTCTCACAGGTAAACAGATAATGTATCATAATGGGGTATAGCTGATATAAAATCATTTGGCGGATACAAAAGCGAAGGCAGCATTATCCAAAAAATTTAAAAAAAAATTTGAATGTGACCGAGGATTTCTCACTTAGAATGTAATGTATTCTAGATTGTATCGCTTTCAAAATCATGTTTTCTGTAAATTTATAGGCTATATTTTACTTAAAAAAATTTTTTGGATAATGCTGCCTTTGCCTTTTATTTATATTTATTTATTTATATTTGTTCGGAAAACCAACAGCTAACAATAACTTAGTAAATACAAAAAATGGGAACATTGATCGAGAGCTTCGATAATAATTCAGGACAATCTGTTGAGCTTGAGGATATTTTTAGCACACTATAGCTAGCATTACATTCACTTCTAATTTGTTTACTCCTCACTATCGGTCAAAGAGTTTTCACACAAGAGCCTTAGTGACCGCATTTCTACCGCATTGAGTCTACTTTCATCCCTTTTTTGATAATTCCAGGCTTCACTTGCGTGCATCAGAGTTGGCACTAGAACGCAATTATTTACCACTAGTTTCGCTTCCTTTGACAGATTTTTATTGGTCATAATTGCATTTAGAGCAACATTAACTTTGTTTCCCGCAGTCACTCTCCTTTCGATATCATTCTCAGCCTTGCCGTCTCTACTAACAAACTTCCCTAATACAGAAAATCGTTCACTTATATCGTTTACTAAGCAATTATTGTTTACAATTACATCACACTTAGTCACTCTTTCGTATCTCTGGAACACCATCACTTTCGATTTGCTGACATTCATCAGAAGTCCACTCTGCATGCATCATTGGACATCCCGGACACCAGGCACTGCAGATTAGCTTCACTGTTTGCCACTAATACTGCATCGTATGCGTATAGTAAGCAGGATATGGTGAGTCTGTCCATTTTCACTCGTGCCTCTAGTTCCTTCAATCCTTTCATACAATTGTCCATATACAGGTTGAAAAGCTAAGGTGACATTACATATCCCTGTTTGACATCTTTTGTAATATGAAAGCATGATGTGAATCCCCCATTAATCCTCACGCAAGCACTACTTCCTTCGTACAGGGATGTAATTGTTTGTCAGAAAAAACTTATAAATAATAAAGTGACACTTGTATTGGCTCTCCTTGAGACTTACATTTTTTGACTTATTCCGTTGTTCCTTTCACCCACAGAACAAACTAATATAACTCATTTCGGCAGCCTAGACCTGACGACCTTCATAAATTTATATTTAAATATATTATTTCGATAACTTCTCATTATTTATTACCATCCTTGAAAGCTACTCAAATAATAAGGTCATAAGGTTAGAAATGAATAACACTATTTTATACTTTAAAGAGAAATTTTGAATTTCAAGAAATTTCTAAATTTAAATATAGAAAGTTATTCTATGTTTAAAATTAATCCCTCTTCTGATACATTGTATTAAATTTCTGTATAATAATATTCTAATACTCACGTATTTTAATTTTGATACCAAGGAAGTTTGACAGCCAAATGAGATTTATACCTGGAACAAAGAAAAAAGTATTTTTAATACATGTAATTTATTTACCTTGAAGTATTAGATCAACAAATCTTAGACCTAATATATCTTGTTTTCACGGAATCATTAATTATCTAAAACTCATTATTTTATAAAATTATAAAATAATATTAAATGATTAAGATATATATCTTATTTACACGTTCAAGCCGTGAACATAATCGGCCGTATCTGAACTAAGCAATATTGGTATTTTTGTATCTTGATAGTTATGTTTAACATCGTAATGCTGCCAATTTTGAAGTTTTGAGTTTGATTGGTTTGAAATTAAGGAATTCCATCATTAAGAAAGCTCTAAAACGTAAAAAAACCTTACAATTATGAATACAGAGTTTTCTAATTGATTGAATTCATCAATTTCAAACCTGTCAAACTTAAAACGTCAACATTGGTGGCACTACAATGTTATACAATAACCGTCAATATACAGAATATTTAGCAATATTGCGCATTTCAGGATACGGCAAAATCATTATTCAATTTTTTTTGCACATAAGCACAAAATTACAAAAGGAAAAAGAAAGATAAATACAATGAATAATAGATTCAGTAGTAAGGAAAACTATAAAATAGAAGAGATATACATTTCTTTTTTATATGTATAGTTTTCGATCTTTAAATATTTATACCGAGCTGTATTAATTTGCTTATGCTTGCTTATCTTCCGTACTGAATGTTTTAAACCTTACTTTGTTAAATTGACAATTTATTGTAATTTGAATAATTTAGCAATACATATACAGGGTATAAAAGAGCTAGTCTATGAAAAATTACAGGTAGATTTCTGACTAAATAATGAGTGGAAAACGTTAAAGCAATAGTGTCATAACCTCAATAGTTATGGAGATAATCAAAATCAAAATTTGCAGTTTTTCTTATTTTGTAAAACAATGGACTATTGTTAAAGTAATTTATGTAGAATACGAAAAATAAAATTTAATTATAAAACCATGCAACGAATAATAGTGACATCATCCTAGAGAGTGAAAAAATTTATGTGTAACTAACTGCACACCCGTAAAAAATGACGGGACATAATATTAACATACCAATTTCGTTATCTGCCGGTCCGTTACGTTCGTAACTTGCTTTTACGGTGCTGGTTACATGCAAGGGTCATTATAAACGTTAGTAATTTTACACGAGTTTACGGCTAGTAATAATTAATAACAAACTGGCGTGTAACCTGAGCCTCACACTAATTGCATGTCGCACTCTAATTATCTAAAGTTGTAATTCCAGCAAGTTACGGACATTACCGACAGACAACGAAATGATTATATCAAGATAGTGCCGATGGTTGCATTATTTTATTTGTGATTGTGTTTAAGCGACATCTTGCTGCTAATCGGCGCTTTTGTAAAATTAATCAGAAGTAATCAATTTTAAGTATTGATTTTATTTATTTATCTTAATTATTTAGTTCCACACATTATGCTGTGTGGGCTAATACATGATTTCAGTCAAACATATTGCATTCCATCTAGTCATTTAAAAGATTTTACAATAAAATTTTTGCACCCCTGTTTAAATCTCCCTATAATCACCGTGTTTCGAATTTCCTTTGGCAGGAAAATTTTTGGACCTTTGTACATCATACAATTTTATGAGGTGTTTTTCTTTTTCTTCCTTTTATTCAGCTTCATCCTGTCATCAAAGTATTTGGATTCCACCTAATTCGTGTTTATTTAAAATATTTGCACCAATACATTATATTTTATTCTTTTATTTACTGTTTTTAGTCCAAGAAATTAATGGGACAAGTATCCCTGTTTTTAACCTGTAGTTTACCAAAGAGGATGATTAACCTTTCTTAGATAATATGAAGGAGAAGCGTCCTGCTTATTAAATAAAGACTATTCAGTCTAAACCCTTCAGTAATCAAACATGTAGATGATAAAAATTTTAACACCTTTTTTAAATTAACATTTTTTTAGAAGAAATCGAGCAAAACAGAAGAAGAAAAAGGAAGGATATTTTTTTTTATTAAATAGAAATTATTAAATATTTACATAATTCACACATAAAAGAAATGATATATAAATAACCTCGCAGGGCTATATTGCTGCCTTGATTATGAGTTGAAAATGTTCAAGCTATTATGATCAATAGTTAAAGAGATATGCAACATCAAAGTTTGCATTTTTTTTCAATATTTATAACTTATTTTTTGTAAAGCGTTGGACTATCGTTACAGTAACTTATGTCGAATATTAAAAATTCATTCCCTTAAATACAAGTCAAATAAAAAAATAAAAACCTTCAAATTCCAATTGGAAAATATTCCAATTGGAATTTTTTCAGGATTTTTATCATTTTATTTAATTTGTATTGAAACGAATGAATTTTTCGTTTCAATACAAATTAAATAATAACGCTGTTTATATATTTTTTTATAGAACATAAATATATAATAAAGAAAAAAGTTACATTATATGAGATAATTAATGCATAAAGTAAAGTAAAGTAGATAGTACATAAATATATATAATAAGAAAAAATGTTACACTATATTAGATAATTAATGCATAAAGTAAAGTACAGTAGATAGTAGGTACATAAATATATAAAAGAAGAAAAAGATGCATAAAGTGAATTAAAGTAAAAAGTACATAAATATATATAAGTAGAAAAAAAAGTTACACAGTATGCGATAATTAATGCATTTATGTGGGAAAAACAATTTAAAAATAAACTAACAATAAGCAAACAGTTTAAAATGAATATTGTAAAGAAATAAATTTATTTAATTATGAGGGTTTATTTTAATGTTTTTTTAAAGGACTCATATTTTTTTTCAATTCTCATTTTAACAGGTAATTCATTAAACCATTTCACACCTCTAAACGTATAATGATGCTGGGCGGTTGTGGTAGATACTACAGGGATATGCAATTTACCGAGATTTATGTTTCTGCTACTTGATACTAGTTGGGTCAGTCCGTTATTATTTTGAAAATTTTTATAGAGTTGTAAAATGCAATTTTGTTTGTAGATAGTGTGTAGCGTGGGGACTTGTAATTGTAATATTGATCACATATTAAATTTTGCTTAGTACACCCCGCATTTAAAATTTAATATCGACCCCTCCGTGTCCCGATGAGACACGGGGTTGGTTTCGAACAGCCCCCCTCATCCGCTAATCATATTATTTAAGACAATCTGTATTTAATCAAAAGCTGCCGAAAACTTTTCGGTGTAATAACATTATTTCTTATCAACTTCGTAATAAATTTAGGCACAAGGCAGTCAGACGAACGAGAAACTTGAGGCTTTCAGATGAGGATTTCGGTAAGACGCTCATGCTTTTTGATGTTAGTAGAAACCTTATTATCCGATTACCTACACATTTATGTACTGCGTATCTGTATACACTTGCGCATACATTCGCGGTGATCAATTATCTCAGTAAATGAAAATATTGTCACGGGAACGTGGATGTGAGAGGAAAATGAAACACGTTTTTTTTTAATTACAAAAGTCACTAGACACAAATTTCATCGGAGCCCTGTGTTAAAAATACACTCTAAATATTTCTAGAATATTTTACACGCTGTAGAATTCTATTTCTAGAATCTTCGCTGACTCCAGAATAACCTGTCCTATAATAATGTAATGATACACGTTACTTAAATCGCTCAGGTTCGTACTTAAAAAAATTCTCGTTTGTCAGTAGATACATTCTTGATTTCCTAACGCTGGAATACACACGAGCTAGCAACACACGTTGCACGATTTCGCTTTCTATGGTGACAGACCGCTGTCATCTTTGATATACACTGTCTGCGCGGTAGCCGGTCGATTTATTTTATAGGTTGTGTCGCTTTCTCAATGTATCCAGAATCAGGTAGACCGTTAGAGGGATTTCTATACTGCGTTATTCCTTCTGATTCCACCATATTATCATGACAATATAATATCTCAAATTGACTTGCCTCAAATTGGTTCTATTACTATAAATTCCTTGGAGCTTCTTTATTATACAAAACATTTTTTTAAATTTTCTTTAGTTATTTGATGACTTTTACTTACCTTTTTAATGACACTCAAAATATATTATTTCTTGTTTCAGATTCAGATCGTATATATAATAAAGAGTTTTTAAAGGATAATTTTAGTATTGAACTGGTATATAGCTGTCGAATATCAAACAATTCTCTAAGTAGTTCTCTAGTATTATATCTAAATAGTTTTTTATTTATTACACGTATAAGCCATTTACGAGACTTTATTAAAAGGTCTAATACAGTAAGAGCCGCACCACCCTATGCACACATGGCGTAGCTAATGATATAAGAGGGATATTTCTACCTTGATCAATTAATTGGGTGAAAAACATTAACTATGTCACCTCTACGTGAGTTTAATATTTTCATATTTAACTACTTAAGTTTCGAGAGTATCTCTCATCAAGGTGATGCATTAAATTGATTTCTTTCAAAAATAGAATTTTTACATATATTGGGACACAAATCAAATAAATGCAAATATTTCGTCTATTAAATATTTATATTTCTACCTAATTCGATTGACAAACGGTTCAAATAAAAAATACCTGTAAGTAAAATATTCTAGTAGTGAGACAACGCGAATAACAGTATAATGATCCAGTTAAGTTTTTGTCCAGTGAGTTTATTTATGTGTGAGAGTGAGAGTTAAAACTAAAAGCATGATATTCTTAAGAAATAAACCCATTGAACAGGTTATCGTTTCGACAGGTTTCAACGTGCTGAGCCATAGTGATGTTCTTGAAGAGGTGAAAAGCCAGGTGATAAATGCTTCCATTGCATCGGGATGTCCGAATAAAATAACACAGAAAAAAAAAAGTTACTGAAGGTCAAGTTATGAATGTAAAGCTGATCTTAGCGTAATTAATAGAATTAAAAAAGGGTCGCTCAGATGGTTTGGGCATGTT
Organism: Agrypnia vestita; assembly: GCA_016648135.1. Classification (NCBI taxonomy): domain Eukaryota; kingdom Metazoa; phylum Arthropoda; class Insecta; order Trichoptera; family Phryganeidae; genus Agrypnia; species Agrypnia vestita. Next base: position 21,893 of record JADDOH010007054.1, read on the forward strand.
GAGCGAATGAATGAGGAAAGAAAAACCATTCTTACCAGAAAGATATATAATGCAAGTGTTGATGGCGCCAGAAAGAGAGGGCGACCGCGGAAGACGTGGCATGACCAGATCAACCAGATACTGGAAGATGGTCCCGTTAGAAGCCTTAACAACCGACGAGCTTGCATGCAAAGATGTATGAATGTGGATGAGGCGAGAGTTGTATGTCAGGACAGAAGAGTGTGGCGCTCTATCCTCTCTGCCTATCCCCACGGGGAAACGGCGTGATGGTAAGTAAGTAAGTAAATAAGTAGGTCAAGTTCGAATCTACAAAAACCTGTATGAGACCAATAATGACCTATAGCATCGAAACAAGAGCTAGCACTGTTCGCACTAAATTACTTCTTAAAACCACAGATGTGAAAACTTTCATAGGCTTGACTCTAGGCAACAGAATGAGAAACACCTCGATCAGAAAAATCTATGAAATCCAAGATATTGTCAAAAGAGAAGGTATTGGATAAGTCGTGTGGATAAAACGTTCTTTCAAAGACTACCACTTTGCCCTACATGGGAAACCAGAGGGAGGAAGGATGCCTGGAAATGCCCCCAAAGATGGAAAAACAGCTGGGAGTCCATATCACAAGAGGTGGCACAGTCTGCACGTACAGGCCCTAGTGGCCTTCATTCGATATAAAAAGAAGAAGAAATTTATTCATTTTCTCTGTTTTCAGTAGATGATACACAAAACACTGACCTTTGAAAATAAGCAGACAGAAATAAGAAAATAAGATGTTCTAAAGTCTATTTTATAATTTATAAATCATGTTGTCATTCCTCCATATTGCTAATAGCTCTTCGGCAACATGTTAATATGATCGATGTACTAAAAGCCGTCAATCCGTGATAATGCGCAAAAATCTAAATTCCCAGCGAAGTAAAAAGAAAGATGTAAAATAGGGATCTTTTAAAATAAACTGTATTTTTGTTTCTCTTAAATTTGATCCAAAAAATCTTAGAGCTTCGAGAGATTTGTGCGAAACAAATTTCCGAATAGATTATGGAATAAAAAGAAATAAAGTAATCCACAACTTTTCGAGAATTCGTCCATCAAAGTGTGGGTTAAAAATACGCTCACAGAGACCTCCGCGAAGATTTAAGGGATAACCCTCGCTCCAGGGTTACTGCATAATCCCATGCTTTATTAAGTTATGGCAATTGTGGTTTGCGGTTTGCAATAAACGTCCACTGCCGACACAATGGGGTCGCAGGCAACCTGTTTATGGTTTCAATATTACCTGGAATATCTGGACGTCTGTTCGTTCATCTTCTGCCCACGTGGTGAATTTTAATGTGACAATTTATAAATGTGAAAAATTAAAATACTACAGTTGCCGCGTTCGGTTTCATAGTTAAATCACATATTGCATCGATTTTCCAGTAAAAATCAGTTGGATGAAAATAACATAAATATGAATATTTCGATGTCTGTCTGTAAGACAGTCCGTTACGTCAGTACCTTGCTGGAATGACAACTTTAGACAATTAGAATGTGACACGCAATCACCTCGTAGCTCAGGTCACACGCAAGGGTCGCCCTACTAAATATCATGGTCTCGAAATTTTAATAATATTATTTTATTAATATTTAGTGTTAGGTATAAGTTAATAAAGTCAATTTTAAAAAAGTAATGAATATAAATTCCGTTTATGAATTTTCAGCTTCAAAGTCCTGCAATTATTATGCCCCGTGATTTTTAACGGGTATACATTGTCTATTGTAGGTATTATACATGTTTCAGCATTCGAAGCCATAGGAGAGAGCGGGTCTGATAATTGTCTGGTATACTTACCCTTTCATAGACAAAGACAATTTAATTTCACTGCCCCGCTTGTTTTTAACAAGTTACTAAATGAAACTAAAGAAATAACCCTACACAAACCTTTTAAACACCGTATCACTAATTTTATAAACATATCAGGTAGAAGGTATGCTGAAGAAGTGATCCGCCCTTGACCTCTAAATGGACAAAAACTGCTTTATATAATTTCAAATATACTCTAATGTAATATTTATTTTTGTATCTACTTAAATTATATATTTTTTTTATATCTTATATTTTGTATTTATTTTTATATATACTTAAATTTTTATCTTTATTTTATATGTATATTTTATTTTCTTTTAGATTTATGTATTCTTATGATTGTATATATTACTTAATTCTTTTTGCTTTCTTTTTTAGGTTAATACTTCTGTACTTTTGTTATTTTTTACTATTACATAACTAGCAAATGAGAATAACTGTTACAGAACAGGTTTCACCTAGTGTAGAAGTTATTAGTAATTTATATTAAAACAAATGTAAAATAAACAATAAAATAAATAAATTAAAATAAAACAATTTAATGGAATTTTTTGATCACATAGGACTCTCGTCATAGATCTAAATGGTAATGTCATGGCTTATGGTGTGTATATGACCTGTAATTTAAAATATTCAAGTGAATTAATTATTATTTTTTAATATAACATTATATAAATTCAGTAAAAGTGTATTTTTCACATAAATAAACAAAAATAATAGGCTAGGGTAGTGGTAAATAAAATATATTAAAATATGTGTACGATAAGTGAATAATGGTACCTAAATAAAAACGTAATAAAATAAAAACACATTAACCTTTCTTATACGGTTCTAAAATTAAAACGCGCGTTCCAGTAGTGTAAACTCAATGTGAAAGTAGATTTTTTCCACTTTATGAATATATGAATATTTTACATTGTTTTCTTGCATTAATCATTAAAATAATATTTTTTATGAATATAAGTGAGCACAAATTTCATTTACTGGATAAGTGCTAAAAATGAGAAAAACTTGGTCATCACGAACAGCAGCATAAAGACCTGGTGGACACGTCCGACTCGGCCAGCTGTGCAGCTCTACTAAAGAGCGAAGGTCAACAATTCGCCGAATCCGCGCTCTGCTTACCATATACTGCGCTTCCATCACTACTCCCTCTTATATCTTACAATATAAATATATTAACAATTTACGTCATTCATTCAGAACATTTTTTTTGTTATATCCGGTAAAAACTTATACATTTTTATAATGGAGAAATACCTAAAATATGGAAAAGCTGTATCAAAATACTATTCAACTATCGTAAACTACTACACTGAATTTAATATTAAAAATACAAATATGACTAAACAAAGAATTATTCTTAAATACAGAAAAATTAGAACAAGACATTAATTAAAATTAATAAACAAGGAGTCTATTACAACAGAAAATGGCATTAACTTGCATCAAATAATTCTAAAAAATAAAAAATAGAGATTATATAAATAATAACACAACACTAAAAAACCTCACTGAAAACTCTAATTCAAGATCTGTGAAACCGTGGATTACTCTTGAATTATTAAAATCAATAAGAGTGAAAAACAATATCTTGCAACGTATTGCAAGCCAGTATTTATCCTCACGCAAACTAGGATATTTCTGTTCGGTATTGCAAGCTAATAGTTGACCTTAACTTCAACACATAGTTATCACATCAGCCCTGATGATGGACCCTTCAATGGGATCCGAAACGTCGGCCAGAGAAGTAAGATATACGCGGAAGAATATCCCAGAAAACTACACATAGAAGATTCTGAACGGCCGTTAAAATATTTAAAAAAATCTAATTAATTAATCAATTAGAAAGACATACAAAAAAATCAAATCCACGAAAAAATAATTGGCCGCTACCGGGATATTTAACAGAGATATTTACAAAATTAGAGGCAATGTCAACTCAGTTTCAGCACCGCAGAGAAAAGGTTAAGATAAGTGAAGAATATTTTATATAATTATTATTTATTTTTATTATTTTTATGTGTTACCTACATTGGAGTAACAAAAAGAATAACACCTTTCTTCCTAGTCGCTCGGAGTCAAAGTCGGACTGTGAGGTATAATCGGAGTCGGTCGATTTTAGATTTGTTAGAAGATTACTTCAAACTTTCATATAAAGGATTCCCTGTTGATAAAGGAACAAAGCCTGGACCACGTGACGCGAAGTATTTTATCATTTCACTATAGGGGTAGTTGTAGGCGTCGCGAAGACAAGCCCTTCACATATCCCAGCTGTCACTCTGCCGGGAGAACTGTCGCCTTCCAAAGAAGTTAAATTACCGAGCACCAAGTTGGAGTAAACTTTGAAGATGGATAACTTGCTCCCACCCCCACCTCCCGCCCTGTATGCTTCCCGGGCAGCTTTTTCCCGGCTGCTTATCCAATTAGGTGTTGCAAACTTTAATAAATTGGATAAACGCCGAAATGTGACTGTAGGTGTTTGTACGTGCTTGTTTGGTAACTCTTTATATTTTCGTACGAGTATTTCATAAACTACCCGTGAAAGCCCCGAGAATGTTAGCTTTGTTTATTTTAATGCAGGGGTGGGTATATGTATAAGCCTCGAGAACCTTACTAATTAAATTTTATGCTGACTGTACTACCAGTGTTGTATGTGATTCTTTGATGAACAAGAAAAGATCACAGGTCGTATTTAATTTAAACATTTATTTTAATCATGTCATTTGGCGCCCAACGTGGGGTATTTTTTTTTTGTTTTTTACGAAACCTAGGGTGAATACTTTCACACAAACGTTTAAACATATAGAACATTAGATACTCAGCTTAAACTCGTGTTGCACAGTAAATATTCAAGCTGTTTACCTGACTTTACTGAAAAGCATCGGACCCCTTACATTTATTTACACTTTAATATTTTCATTTAATTTTCATCCTCTAATATTCCAGCATTTTGTTTATTAGAAAAGTTAGAAAAGTTGATAACTTGAAGTAACGAATGATTATAAAGGTAGAAGATCATTAAGAAAAAGGCCGATCTCCAACTTGATATACTAATACACACAAACAAGCTACTGGCTAACCATCAGAATCTTCATCAGACTTAACTGCTGGCTGTACAAAAATGTAGTGAAAAATCAACAAGAACATCAGCTGATCAATAACTCGGATGTCACCATCCTTTTTTTGAAAAAACAGATAAAAAAGAAGAAGGAAATTTGCCACAGTTGAATAAAGTAAGCCGTATGCAGGCATATCTGATAAATTAAATTTTATTTTGAAAATTGTTTTTCTTTGCATTATCCTGAAAATTGTGTCATACTTATAAAGACCGACGGCAGCATAAAAAAATTAATGAATCTAGTATAATGGCATATGGATGCAAAACCGCCACTATCCATATGGGCTCCATATGGCGGATTCGCATCTATGCGCCACAATATAATGTAATTTTAAGACAATGCAATTACTTATATAGTTATATTATTTGCAAATTATATTTACTATGTGGTAAACTACCGTGTCGGTAAATATTTAAATAAATTGTAGTTTCAGAACAGAAAACATGTTTATGAAGTTTTTCTCTAATATATCCTTTTCGACAAATCAATAAAATTTACGCTTTTATTTTTTTTTTCCTAAAAGAAAAAAACCTTATCTTTATATATATATAATATATATATATATTTTAAATCATGAAAGAGTTGCCGCATCAATATTAATAAATTTTACGCCTTTTATTTGAAATTAAAAAAAAGCCTTAACATTAATATAATTATATTATTTTATATCATGAAGAAGGTGTCAATATCAATTAAATTCAAATTTAATTGAACTTTATTTTTTAGTAATTTAAAAATTTTTTATCATGAAATAAGAGTCGAATCAATTTTCTTAGTATTTTCAAACTAAGCTCGTTCCATAAAAATATGATTTTTTTATTGATCTCCTAGAAAAAGGCACGAACCACCGACCGCTGGTGCACTAGGCGGGAGTTATGAATACTAGGTAGACAAGCTAATAGTAAAAAGTATTTATTTTGGGGGTAGTAATATTCTAAATAAATCGAGGTACGAAGACTCCACCACGTGTTTTTAATCATGTACTATAATTATGTACTATAATTATTTAAAATAAAGTTGTAACAAGTTCGGCAACTTCGAAGACATGATAATTATTTAACTTTGACAACATCTTCAAAGTTTTGCGAACGCAATGTATTTTCAACAAACCATTTCCTCCTCTTCTTCGACTTTTCACATAACAAGAGAAAGTTTCAAACTAATGCGTGCTCGTTCATTAAAAATGTTATATATTATACTTAGACGTGTACACGAAGAAAAGTGTACTGATTGTACTTTTCAATGTACTGCAAATATAGGTTGCTACTTTAGTAACCACTATTCTTATATTGCTCACATATTATATGTACGAAAATCTTCTTTGTTATGGCAATAATAAGAAAGCAAAATATAGACTTGGAAAACGTAGAGCTTTTTCAAATTAGGTGAATACGAATTCACTAAAAAATTTCATATTTACAAATTTGTTTATTCATGAATGAAGACAGTATTTAACGTCAACCTTAGCGTCAAACGTGTGAATTGAATGTCGAGATGAATTTTCAGATTTTTTACTCTTGGAGTATGCAGCGAAAATTTGAAATCTTTTTTAGGTACTGTTATCTTACTGATTCAAACAATAAATAAACTTCGATAAATGTGTGGGGTCAACGACCCGATTTCCCACTTCCATAACCACCGCCGACGACGACAGTTCGCACGGAAAAAATACATCGACCGATATCAATCACCGGCAACACGTGTATGAAGAATGAAGAATCGAGTTTCTCACACAGAAGAAGCGAATGGAGCGAGGTTGAAAAATGATGATGAAGCAAGATACACCAGTCATCAGAAATTCAAAATGCTAACGCGACAATTTCACGCAGTCTAAGGAACGTAAATATTCGGACGGTCTCTTTCTCCCACAGGTTTTTTTTAGACGTCTACACCAAAATCTGGATATAAAAGACGTAGTGGCGATGTCTCAAGTGAGTTCGTTTCCCTACATCGTTACCACAACGTCAGGCTTCTTGACGTCCGCTACTCGTAGTATCACCTAGCTACGTAGATCGTCTCTCTCTACACCATACAACCAATACCCAACCTGCAGTAGCTAAGACATCAAACACAATCTCTACGCCTCCAGTCTCCAACCCATTGATCATTGTCAGCCTCATCGCTCACCTGTCCTCGCAACCTCCAGCAGCGAACACCATATATTCCGGCGGTACCACATCATCCTCAACCTCACCGCGATTTGCCACCTGCATCAGCCATCGGCACCATTTCCAGCTTACAGCACGATCTTCACTTTGACTGCTTCCTGCACCCGCTACGCATGCGACCAGGAACAAAGTTGACGTCCCCAGGCACACTCAATCAGCTGGCACACCGATGACCGCCGTTATCTACCTAGGTCGTGTGACAAAGCACTCGCTGTAATTCAACCGAAAATTAAATAAACTCCACAAAACTGACCGCGGCTTTCTGTTCATATCAGCTGTATTTCATTCTATAATACATTGTACAAAATTGGGGATCCGGGACACGGTACTCCAAAAATTTATTTTACATAAGTCAAATAATATTACTTATACTAGGTATGCGATTAATCAAATAAAATTATATACATGTATTATCACGATCTCACTACGGTGGGATTCAAATAAATCAAATATATTATTTCAACCCTAGACCACTAAGCATTAGTCTTACAGACTACATGCCTCCAACATGTTCGGCATTTAAGTACGTCGATGCAACTTAAGCCCGGTTGTTTCAAGTTCGATCAAAGTAAGCGGTCGATCAAAGCATAGATTTTTACGAAAACGGATCGTCTGATTGGTGGAGAACGTAAAAATCTATGCTTTAAAAGAACGCTTACTTTAATCCAACTTGAAACAACCGGCCCTTAGTAATCCACGCATACTAATATTATACTACGTTATTACTGTACTAATATTATACTACGTTATTAACCATTAACCATGCTATGAGTGACCATTTTGAATAATAAAACTACTCAAAGAGCGCACCTTCTTCTAAAAATCTAACAATAGCCAAGCCAACGAAAAGTCGTTGAAGGCTATTCAACGTATTTGAAGAATCGTTGCTAGAATCAACGTTGGAGACTTACATCACCGTCATGATTTCCACTCTATGTATATAACCTCTTTGTTCCTGCACCAAGGTCATTTGAGGTAAGTAAACACACGGTTTTAGATTGCAACGAGTGCAAAGAATTATTTAAGTTAGCTTTGAAATAGTTCAGGTAAATTTAACTACATATTGTCTAAAGTAAGTCACCTTTTTACTAATAAATATGATATTTGCTTGAAAATATGTATAGCGATCTAGGGTTAAACGTAATATACTTCTTTAAGTACTGGTACGATTATCGAACGTATTCAGTCATCCTAATGATCATTATCTTGCTTGCATCTTGGACATTGGATTTTGCGAATCAATGCCTCAGATTCTTCAAAACATCGTTTCGATTTTAATTAAATATTTCCACCTTGATCGAAATACGAAAAGTATCAGAATAATAATATTTTCTCTGATTGAAATATAACACGAGTTCAAGTATTTTTGTCTTGTTTCATTTATTTTTGAGACCTTGAACAAATTTTTCTTCATTCTCCTATGACTTGTTGATAATGTCTCCTTAAAATAAAATGAAATTGAAAACGCGAAAATAAGAGTTTCATCTCTAAGCCGTCACAAAATGACCCAATTCGGAAAATTTGTTTCTCTCTTAAGTTTTTCCTTCTTAATTAAGCTGGTCTTCATTTGTAATCATAATTCTCAACTTTGTGTAAAGTTGCAACAAAGAGAAATAAGGAGAGACTTTCGTATAATTATAGTATTTAATCACGTTTTGGGCGGGAATATCTATGGCTTGTATAAAAATTTAAGTATTTATCTTTGTACTTAATTATTAGGTGAAAAAGAATATTCTGGTTAAATAAATTGGGCTACAGAAAACAAAATGTTATTTATGTAAGTACATAACCAGTAAAAATTACTTTTTTGTCTCCAGTTTCGAAACTTAACCTATCTTTTCTTCAGTACAACCTCTAGACTAGAATGTAGATATCACTACACACCTTCAATAAATATTATTCACATACGCGTTACTCTAACTAAAGGCCAACATGCACTTTTCTTTTGCTTCTTTTGCCAACTTCTGACCAAAAAGCTTATTTTGAAGAGTATTTTGTGAAGATGTTGAAATAATAATATTATGGTTGTGGTGTGTAGTGATATTTACATGATTGTCCCGATGAAGAGACGGGTTACGTCTCGAAACCGGTAGACAAAAAAGTAGTTTTTAGTGGTTATATACTAATATGTTATATGTATATAAAAAGTGTAAATATGTTTAAAAATATATATATTTTATAGATTATTTATTATATTTAATGAAGTATTTAAATAAAAAAAAATATAAACAATATATTTAAAAACCTCCATTATTTATATGCCTTATATATATATTTCTTTAATCAATAATATGACACCTTTAAAATAATATGATTAAAAAACTTCAAAAATTTAATCATAGTTACTATGAGGCGGATGCTTGAATTCACGAATCTTTAGATTCCATTTTTATTAACATATATCTAAGCCATCTTATATCTGTCACTCACCGAAACACACGATGAAAATAATTAATATAAATTAAATTGAATATTACTCCAAATAGAACATTGTCGTATTGCATTATTATATAATTAACATCATCTTCATCCCCTTGTTTTAATTTGGGTCGGGGGCCCAAAGACTCGACAAGGTGCTTCCATATTCCCCTGTCTTGCGCTGCTTCTGCACGAGTCAACCAGTCTAGACCCGTTCTGTTTTTATATAGCTTAATCTGGGGCAACCCACCGGCCGCCTTCCTTCCGGGGCGTCCAAGAGGATTATTCTTGGTATTCGTTCTGGCATTCTTAGCACATGTACAAGCCACCTTATTTGTGATTTTTCTATATATGAGTAGGGATGTGCCAAGTGTGTGCCTTATGTCGGCACTTCTCACTCTATCCATCAGTATGACTCCCGCTACCCCCCTTAGAAAACTCATTCTTATGCGATTTCAACATAATTTGAATTTGTCAGAAAACTTAAACACTTGTGTAAATTTTGTGGAAAATTTCCGAAAATTCGCCATACTAATTAGACGGGCCTTTGACGATTGTGTAGTTATTCAGAAATTATCAAACTTCGAATCAACCCGCATTGCAGTTGAATAAGTTTATTACATTTATCTTGTGTATTCGCGTGAAATCGCACCAAACTCTGACGATGCGACGTTTAATGTTTAATATTTAATTAGTATCAAGAATATTCTGAATATTTTGAGTATGTCCAAATTTTTCAACAACACAATACAGGATTTTATCTCCAGGGTGACATCAAGATAAATTATTGATTACTGATGTCCTGCTAGGGATAAAATCCTGTATTGTATATATTCTGAATATATAAAAGAAACTTGTCTAAACAGTGTTAAACACTGATATAATTTTCAGGCGTTTCCTAGTATAATGTTAATAATTTGGAAGAATCTCACATATACACATATAAAGGATATTGCTTTAAAAACAAAGAAGTTTTTCTGAATTTACAAATCATTTATTAGAAAATGATCACGGTTTTGACAAAAAATTTAGGACTTTCTATTTTACACATAAATAATTTTGGTCTGAAATTGAATAATTTAGAATCATTAGAAATTTGTAAAGCATGTAATAGTAAACAAAATATTGTTAATAATCAATTGAATTTAACTGCTAGCCCATTTCTAAATTTTTTTCCAATAATTGCAAGTAATCAAGAACTTCAGCAATAATATTAAAAAATAATTTTTCAAAAAATTTAGAAAAACAAAATACATTATTCATTATGATATTTTGACAATTTTATATGTAAAACCCTGACGATATAAAGGTTTTTCCGAAACATGTAGGTGTAATTAATCAACTAATATATGTAAAGAGATATATACAAATAATACAATCAATATTGTTTAAAAATGTCGATCTACAATGTTGCTGAATCAATTGAAAAAATAATATATTTATTTTTGGTATTTTCCCTATCACAACAACCTTTCATAACCAGCACCATCAGATATAGCCAACTAGCTACGATGAGCGTGTACTTCACCAGCGCTGACTCACGGCGTGCTCAGTACCAATAGCGCTGGAACTCCAAAGCGTCACGATCCACCGTGATCACGCCGACACACAGCATCTCGACGCACGGTGTTGTCTGCGTGGATGCTGGACAACACCATCAACATAGAGGGTACGCAGGTGGATACAAGCATCCACACTTCTCCGCCTGAGCCCAGCCTTCATCAGTTTGACGCCACGAGCACCAGCCAGTTTTTCCATCCAAGTCCAATCCGCAGCAACCGACACCGCACGACCAGCGACCTCTGTTCTCCACCTCGACTTTCCATTGTTAGCCGCTGGGGAGGGAGCCCTGTGAATGGTGGTCCGTTGCGATTCTAGCTTCTCGGGCGCGCGAGGCAACCAATAACCGCTCGAAGTGAACCTCAACATCGCCACCAATGGAAGGCTGACGCGGGCGATGACGTACCGGCCACCCGCCGGTACCACCACTCTTTCGCTGACCGCCGTAGTCAACGCTACGTTATCTAATTAATGTACTCCGTAATCCATTATCGTAAACGTTCACATCAATAAATCAACCGTTGTAAAATTTTAGTATTTCTTGCCATCCTGTATCTCCATCTGTCCTGTCTTAGCTTATCGTATACATCTACATAGTAAACTCGAGCACATCCAAACAAATCACTAAATATGCCGTCAGCGCCGCACGTGCCTAACTAGATTCATGTATCTTGCAGATGGACATGATCTTCCACACTACCAACACACACCTTCAGCGTTATTCACCTACAAAACCGCAATAGTCTATTACACCATGCACACCCAATTTATTACACTACCATTAAAGTTTAATGAAAAGTAAACCTCACAAGTAGTATCATAACCATATTCCAAGCGTTTTCCAAGTACCATTTAATTATTTTTTTTGAAATCCTGTGACGCTGTTTGGTTTTTTACTTGTTAACAATTTCGTCAACGGGCGCTCATTTCTATTGTGTTTTTATTACTTTTCTAGGAAAATACACGACTATGACAGGCATACAAAGAAAATCTAAATTGTTTGTGTTTCAAAGTATCTGACACATGTTACCGAAGTAAAAATTCATTTCATACGGAAAAACTTTAATCGGAAAATCGAACGCAGTGTTTCGAACAAAGTTTAACAATATTTTCTCACATAGCAGTATTGAAAAAAAATTTTTTCTTGCCAAATCCTGCTGCGATGAGTAGTTCAAGTATTAAGAAAAGAATTTATTTGTAAATCATTTTTTTAATTTCAAATTATATTCTTAATTTGTGTCCAAATATTGTGGTCAAATATTAGGTCCTTACATATGAAATTGGCGTTTAGTATGGGAGGAACATAAAGCCGATTTTTTTTTATTATAATATATTTATTTAATCAAAGTATGTACCATTGCTATCTATGCATTTTTGCCATCTCATAGGTAGTTCATCGATCCCTTTACTAAAAAAACCATTCGGACGGGAATCAATAAAATCTTTGAAGGCGGTTTGGACTACCCCATCGGAGTTGAATTTTTTCCTTTGCAAGAAGTTATCCAAATTTCGAAAAAAATGGTAATCTGTTGGGGCAAGTCCGGAGAGTACGGTGGATGTCTTAGACATTCCAATTGAAGCTCCTCTAATTTGGTAGCCGTCTGTTGTGCAGTGTGTGGTCTAGCGGTATCATGAAGCAGCAGTGGCCTAGAGCGATTAACCAGCCTCGGTTGTTTAGCAGCTAGCTTTTCCATCATGGTTTGCAGTTGCTGACAATAGACATCTGCCGTAATCGTCTGGCCAGATTTAAGAAAGCTGTAGTGAACGACACCAGCACTAGTCCACCAAACGCTCACAAGTAACTTTTTTGGAGTCCATTTTCGCTTGGGGCATGGTTTGGCTGGTTCGGCAGGGTTCAGCCATTGCGATGAGCGCTTCCGAGTATCGTACAGGATCCACTTTTCATCACAGGTAATGATTCGATTTAAAATCCCTTCATTATTGTGCCGGTTGAGTAATGCAACGCAGCAGTCAACGCGCGTTTGTTGATTTGCTTCACTCAATTCGTGAGGTAACCACCTTTCAAGCTTTTTCACCTTACCAATTTGCTTCAAGTGGATTAAAACAGTTTAATCACTAACACCGCAGCCTGCAGCTAACTCGGATGTGGTTTGCGATGGATCCGCTTCCACAATAGCCTTCAATTCTTCAGTATCAACTTTGGTCTCCGGCCGTCCACGGGGCTTGTTCTGCAGGTCGAAATTTCCAGAACGAAAACGTTGGAACCAAAAACGCACTGTGTTTTCTTTTGCGGCACCGTCGCCATACACATCATTAATCCTCCGAGCCGTTTCTGCAGCACTGGTGCCACGGTGGAACTCGTACTCGTAAATAACGCGATATTTCAAGTTTTTCATTTTGTAAACTGAGTGACGCAAAGAAAAAAACAATTGAGGAAAAAACAAATGAATTATAAATTTCAAAACACAAATACATGAGTAAATAGCTGTATAAGTTTGGATTTGGAATTCCTAACCAAAGAGAAGATATTTGAGATCAAATTTGCCAGTACGGCAAAACGCCAATTTCATATGTAAGGACCTAATATTTAACAATGCTCTAAATTGTACATATAAATGATTTAGTCTTATTCATCTAAATCCAGCTTTGCATTTGTATAAAAATTCTTCAATGGCGGACACATACAGCATACTATTTTCGTTCTCACGTCGCTATGGCAGTTAACATTTTTATTTTAAATATATTCTTCGGAAGCCAAAGAATTTACCAACTATTTATTTACCGTAGCATATTAGAATTTGGAATCAGACTTTCGAATTCGAAAGTAAGATAAACTTTTACCAGTATTCTTAAATTGCTATTTGTTTATTGATTTCAAATTGAAACATTTCAGCTTCTCTGCTGATCCTCCTAACAAGGAAGAAGGGACAGATTCTTTGATAAAGCACCCACTTCACAACTCTTGGAAGCCGTGGCACCTAGAGCCGAGCCACTCAAAAGTGCCATTTGGGAAGATGTGCAAAAGGAAATTACTGCATTTGACACAGTTGAAGATTTCTGGAGGTATATATTTTTTAACATGTATACTGGGGAGCACAGAAATAATGAATAATAATATTGTAACTGTTCAGAATAAATAACATTCATATTTGAACAGCGAGGTATTGTAAAATCTGCCAGGTGGAGGCACATTATACAAGCATACAATCATGATCGTAGAACAATGACGGATGTGCAAAAACTTCCATCTTTTGTGAATCGTTAAAAAGTGAAAAATAGAAGTCATCTAATGGTATATAAAAGTGTAGTAAATACCGAATTGTAATAAAGATAACCTATTATGTGTTAAAATATTGGACCTCTTGAGCATTCCGTTATAAAGATATATGCTTATTGCAATACATTTTAACTCCTCCGGGCATATTTTTAAGAGCTAAAATATTGATCTCCTTCACAATATATTTATCTTTATTCTAAACGAAGGCCCTTGCCAATATATTGTAATTATTTACATCACATACAATGTTTTGGAACACATGTAAATATATGTATTTTACACACTTATAACACTAGAGAATAACAAATATCGTATAGATCCATGTCTCGGATTTAGAGAAATATACCCGTCTGAATGTAGAAAACAAAATTGTACAGTTTGAATTATTTGATAGGGAAATAGTCTGTCTTTTTGATGCTCCACACTTACTCAAGGATATTAGAAACAACATGTTAACCAAAAATGTCATTTTTTTAACAGCGGGGTACAGCGCAGAAATGGCAATTTTTTTAGTTCATTGACAAATTAACCGATTTTCTCATTTTCCCAGATAAATTAAAGAAGATGAAGTTGAAAATGGCAGCCCAGGTTCTTAGCCGATCTCTAGCAGCATCTCTGAATATGCATGCTGGTGTGAGCATCAACAAGGGGACTTCGGAGACATCGGAGTTTGTTCTTTTTATAAATGATTTATTTGATAGTGTCAATGGAAATTGTTTAAACCATTATTTTATTATTGATTCTATATTCTAAATATTTTTAAAAATCTAGTCCGTGCAATTATTATTTAAAACAGTTTTTATTCGCTTATCTCAGAATGTACTAAACGTCACATAGGATTTATTATACAGGTTTATTTAAAAAACATTAATAACTTCGCAGAATTATATTCCTGCCTTAATTATGAGTGGAAAATGTTCAAGCTATTATGACCTGATATTAATAGTTAAGGAGATATGCGACATCAAAGTTTGCATTTTTTTTTTCAATATTTCTGACTTATTTTTTGTGAAACGTTGGACTATCATTACAGTAACTTATATCAAATATGAGAAATTAATTCCCTTTAATACAAGTCAAATAAAAAAATAAAAACCTTCAAATTCCAATCGGAAAACATTCCAATTGGAATTTTTTCATAGTTTTTATCATTTTATTCGGCCTGTATTAAAGTGTATGAATTATTCGTAATCAATATGAGTTACTTTAATGATAATCCAACGTTTTACAATAAATAAGTCAGAAATATTGAAAAAATGCAAACTTTGATGTCGCATATCTCCATAACTATTGATATTAGGTCATGATAGCTTGTACATTTTAGACTCATAATCAAGGCAGGAATATAGTCCTACGAGGTTTTTAATGTTTTCCAAATAAACCTGTATATACAGCGACGATTGTTATAGATAAGAAACATACTCTGCAATTCACTACTATATTTTGGTATAATCATTAAATAATAAGTCATTGTTTTCCTTTATTTTGATTTGTTCAGTAAATTCTTTATCAAATTTTTTTAATGTAACATATTAAATGTTTTTTATTGTAAAATTTATTATATTCATTATGGAATTGGCGTATTTGATGTAAATAAATATTTAATTCAAATTTATCGTATTTTATTTTAAAACTTACATTTTCAGGAATAAATATTAATTTAAACAAATAAATAAATCAAGCTAAATGTATGTGACGGTTGCTAGGTGGCGACTGTTAAAATCATAGAATTCTTTATCTTCTTTATTCTGTGGTCCAGGGTGGATCGATCCAATCCACCTATCGGGTAGCGAAGGGAAAAACTACATTTCAAAATGAAGACTACAACACACACACGTTCACCAGTTTGAAGACTACAAAGTGTACACTACAATTGTAGTAAAAACTACATAAAGTGAAGTAATTGTAGTACTACGAAATGAAGTGAAATAATGAAGTAATTGTAATATTAATGAAGTGAAGTAATGAAATGAAGTAATTGTACTACATAATTGTAGTACTAATGAAGTCAATATTTTTTTCCCAAATAAAAATTTGGCGAGCTAAAACAAAGGTCAACGAGAAAAATATTTAAGATAAATGACGATATTTTCTCTCGATTCCAAAAAATTTTCAAACCATGGGGGGGGGGCCCCATGGGGGTTACAGTTTCCAGAGATTTCTTCGTTTAGCTACATCAACTTCCCAAAAATTTCACTTAAAAAATGCACTATTTAAAGTATGTTTCTCATACTTTCGATAACTTTGAAGTGTATACTTTGTAGTGTTCGCTTTGAAATGAAGTGTACTACTTTATTCGGTCCGACAATTTTAAAAAAATTTCACGTAAAAAATGCACTATTTAAAGTATGTTTCTCATACTTTCGATAACTTTGAAGTGTGTACTTTGTAGTGTTCGCTTGAAATGAAGTGTACTATTTGAAGTTTATCCTTTCAATAACTTTGGTGTTTGTAGTTTGTAGTGTGCACTACACTTCAAAACGGGCGAAGTGTGCACTTCAATGTAATGTAGTACTACATTGTAATAGTAAGTACAGAGTGGACCCATCACTACTATCGGGCGATGGACTACACCCGGTGGGTCGCACAGAATAAAGAAGGTGGGCCGGTAGCGTATTTTGGACCAATGCGACAGTAGCTAATCGCTACGTTTTTTCTCATTATCTACATTAAAACAATTCAATATCGAATACTGAATTATGTTTATAATCGTAGCATGTAGTATGTTGAGCGCTGGATCTATGATTTACATTCATAATCTGAGCCCAATATAAGGCGATCATTATAGCCGTATAGTGTGGGTAATTTTTTTTTTAAATGGGAAAAATATGGCGTTTCTACACGTTATGGAACCTGGTACTCGATTTTTTAATTTCGCTAAAAATACGAAAACGGCAGAGAAAACGGCGTGCTCTTCTTAAAAGGCCGAAAAACGGTTTTATTTTTGTCACGCCGCGCGAAAGAGACGCATGCAAAATCGCAGGATATGAAAGAAAGATGGCCGGATTGCGCAAAAAAAAAAAATATTTTAATTTTGAATCCGATCACAAAACACCATTCGCAGTCGCAACTGAAAAAAGGTCCAAAAACGAAAATGAAATTTCATTTTTGAGGAGCTCCCACGGGGAATGGGGAGTAGCGGGAGTTTCCGAAAAAAAAAAAAAAAATCATGATCTAAATAGGGTTTCGGGAAAAGTTTTCATTTTCAAGATCGGACAAAAAATTGCAAAGTTATTATTGCTTGCCAAACGTAAATTGGCGTGCAGCACTATGGAACTAAAACCTGCCCCGCCCGCACCCGGCGGTAACCCCTCGCCTTCTCATTCAGTTTATTCTCGTATTTGAGCGCGAGCTGTGATATCTTGATTTCCAATATACACTGAATTATTTTGTCCAAAACTTCCAAAACAGTCCGGGATGGTGCAAGAACAATTGCCAATGAAGTATTAAAGTATTTGCGAAGCTGAAAAAGCGAATAATGCACCGATATTACAGTTTCACAGTTTGACAGATAGAGCGGTCGCCATTACTAGTCTGTTTCTTTGGTGTTGCCTGACCAAATTTCTATTAAAGGCTCCGACACCGATCACCGGACATTCTGTACAATATGTATTGTGTAATAAATTTACATTCTGGAAACTTCTGTTACGCGACAGGGACGCCCTCTCTCGCACGCCAATTTATACTGTTACGTCTATACCATTATAAAGTGGATTTCGGGTGAGCAAAAAAAAAACTGAAAATTGACATAATTCTGAGAAGTAGAGTCCCAATAAGACGCAGATGGGCTGTGCTCGTCTGATACATTTTAAATGTTCAAAATCCAGCTCTGCTTCGCAGAGATATTCG
>JADDOH010007055.1:0-40890 GCA_016648135.1 Agrypnia vestita
GGTTGACAAGTGCGACATTACCAGCCACAAAATTCGCAGCGTAATAATGTGACTAACGCGTGTTTAACCAAGTGACTGATATTCGGCGCGAGTACCTATCGACAACCGAGAAGTTTTCTAGTGCAGACCTGAGCGATTAACGTAACTCGCATCTGTATATGAAAGACAAGTTATTCAGGAGTGAAATTTCTAAACGAATTACTTATTACCTTCAGGGTGGACATAGGCCATATACGATCTTGAATAAAAGGGCTTTTCTTGGAGACCCGTTTTACAACTAAAATTGACGAAAAAATGGTCATACGATGCTTTTTACGAACGCTGCCTTAACGGTAAGATATATATATATATATATATATATATATGGACAAAGGAATTTCAAACACATAGGCCCAAAACTGTACAATACAATGCTGGAAAGGGTATCACAAATTAACAATCCGAAAAATGTAAAAACAGCTATTAAAATTTGGGTAAAAGAGATGGGTCGACTAGCAATTGGGAAACTCATTCAAACAAATTGAGAATTAGAAAAATTGAGATTGTATTAGTGTATATTTACATGTGCCTGAGTGTAGGCGATTATAAATCTTTTTTTAAAACTTATTTGTTCAAAATGTACTTTTTGTTTTAACCTATTTTGTATAAATGTACTTACATATAAGTTATAATTGTAAACTTTGCCTGTCTCAACACAGAGCTCTAGTGAGACAGGCATAGTATAATCTAACTCGAACAAATGTAAAAGTAAAGAAATGAAATAAATAAATAATAAAAAAAAATTATATATATAGTATATATATATATATATATATATATATACATGTTAATGGGGTAATAATATTTCATACACATTGCGCTCTTACTTTATGTTTTACTTTTGATACTATGTTTGGTGCTATTCTGATACTCCTTTAATATTTTGTACTTATAAATACTATTGTTTAATGTCTATCATTTTAAGTTTATGTTATAATTTTTATGTATATATTTTTCATACACATTGCTGCTCTTTACTTTATATTTTTAATTTTTATACTAATGTTTTGGCGCTATACAGATATTGTTTAATGTATGTGCTTTTTGAAATTTATATTATATTCTTTATGTAAAAGCCTATACCTAATGGGTGTAAACAAATAAATAAATAAATAAATACTTTCTATAGACAGGTCAAAAAATTCTAAAAAAGTCCGCAACACATATCTTCTATATGTTAAGGTAAAATATGACTAAAAGTTACTAAAATTCTACACGTGCGAAGCCGCGCGGATAAGCTAGTTAGTACATAAATCCCCGGAATCCTTTAGAAAAAATGTTTTACTTTTGCATTAATTAAAGCTCGGCGTATCCTTGTAATTCATTCCATAATT
The DNA here is from genome assembly GCA_016648135.1 of Agrypnia vestita. Lineage (NCBI taxonomy): Eukaryota > Metazoa > Arthropoda > Insecta > Trichoptera > Phryganeidae > Agrypnia > Agrypnia vestita. Next base: position 1,374 of record JADDOH010007055.1, read on the forward strand.
TAGTTAATTTCTGTCGCAGTGTTTAAAGACTAATATAACCTTTAGAATTACAGAAAAAATTATAAAGTGAAACGAATATTTCAGTTGATATCATTTCCCATAGGCATCAAAATTTTTGAATATTGTTTTTGTTTATATGTGAGGTATAAAGGCAAAAGCAACAATATCCAAAAAATTTAAAAAAAAGTTTCGAATGCAGTCACTGAGGATTACTAATTAAAAATGTACTGAGTTCTAAATTTTTTGTATCTATTCCTTCCAAAATGTTTCCAATAAATTTATATTTTTTTTATAAAATCTCGAATTCAATGCATTATAAATTAGTAATCCTCGATAACCGCATTCAATGTTTTTGGGATATTGTTGCCTTTGCTTTTATATAAATATAAACTAAAACCACATATAAATTTCATAATTTGCCATTACCATAATATTTTTTTTTAACAGATGAATAATTATTTATTTATTTCAATACTACTATAAGAATAAAAATATAGAATAAGTATGCGATAAAATGCTGACAGAGTACATATATACGTACCTACTACTTGTAACTCGAAATTTATTATACGAATTGAATTTTTAATATATTTTTTATCACTTATTAAATTAATAAAATCAGGAACTATTTTATTGAATCTTAAAATACATACTTTATTCAAAATTAAAATATTGAATTAATTATGTATTTTCTTGCAACAGCGTGTTATAAATGTGCTTAGCAATTTATAGAATTAAATGTATCTTTAATATTTTTGACCATTATAGCGTTAACTTAGTCGAAAAATCATTACATATTATTATAAATACATTATTAATAAATCTTGTAATTTTTGAAATATTAACTAACCGCCTTGACCATTCTTCGACGTTAAAAATGTAATTTATAAAATGTTATTTTTTATACAATGTTATATTTGAACATTAATAAGTGAATACCGTTTGTATTTTCCACAAAACAAAAGAACGCCATTGTAAACATCAAATAAAAAAAATGCTTGAGCGCAAAGTGCAACAACTGTATATGTTTGGTATATAATATATCTATTATTCTGAATCTAATGTGTACGTATTATTTATATATTTATATGGCGGGTCGGGTCCTGTATACAAAATGACATAAATAAATAATTAATTAGTATTGTATAGTTATTACTAATGATACCAAAATAAATAAAAAATATATACGTTTGAGGTGGTCCAGGAAACATATTGTGTGAAGGGTGATATTGTGATATATATTGTTTGTGACGTGTATAAAAGAAAACCTTCCTCTAAGTTGTTTATTATTAATCCTTATAGGGTACCGTGTAGAGAAGATTAATTTATAGCAATTGAAACAATGATTAGAATCACTTATGTGAATAGAAAATTATGAAAAACTTATTAAGCTAAGTGATTACTTAAATTGGATAAAAATATGCCATTTCTACGTGAGTTAAATCATAATTTGCTATTTAACTACTCAACTTTCGAGAGAATCAGAAACTTTTGTTGACAGATGAAGTATCAGACTCACTATATACAAATATATATATTTTTTTTTACGTAGATGAGAGTTATAGAAGAGAAAAGTAAGTTAAAGTAATATTGTTAAGCAAAATAATATCGAGGTTAAAATTTCTTTTAATTTCTAATCTTTAAAAACTATCCATTATATTATTTTTACGCGAGACCGGATGAAGAAGTTCAATGATACATGAATGAAAATAACGATTACTATCCCCAATGTGATTCGCGAATTCAGAAAAATTTAACTGGTTCGACAACAGCTTTCGATTTTTTAGTTTTGTATCGAGATTTGATCGATGTATTTATTATTACAATCTCCGCGTAGTAAAATTCATTCAAAGTGATCCAATATAGGTATGTATACTTGATCCATGAAAAACCATGAAATGTGTGAGACTGCACTAACCTCCCCACATAATGGAATAAAGACATAAATAAATAAAATATATACATATACCACTTAAATTAAACTCACATAGAGATAACATAATTTATATTTTTCGCAGAATTTAGTGATCTCCACAATGTTAAGGCCAAATTAATCTGACATGTAATTGTTTATCAATAATCAATTCATAGTATAAAAGGAAGTCCCCGGCGAGCGTCTGTTCGTCTGTATGACCGTACTAATCTCGAGAACCACTGAAGGGATTTCTATGCCGTTTATATTGTTATGGTCTGCATTTCTCCAGAAAGATTTTTGTGTTTTCAAAATTGCCCTATCATATATAGGAGCTGAGCATTAATGGTATTAGTGAAACAACTAGAAAAAATTTTTTCCGCTAAAGCACTCTCACGAAAAACGCTGCCTAATCCGTTAGATACAAAAAATCTTTTAGGAAAGAATTGTGTAAAGTTAAATGATTTACAAAAAAAGTCACTGGTAGTATACATATCTATCTTTTAAGGATAACTTACACCAATCATTTTTGTTTATAAAATTTCATCAAATGTTTAAATAAGATACAATGGATAATTTTCCAGTAATGTTGACCAATTCAGTTATTATCATAATCAAATTAAACAGCATATTTATCTTAAGCATTTATTTACCGCAGATCAAACTTATCCTGTACACCAAATTATTAAATTAAATATCTTAGAAGATATGACGAGTTCAAACTGTACCGGGCGAAGCCGGGCCGGGTCGCTAGTATAAATATAATTGATAAATGCTTTAGGATGTTCAAAAAAATAACCTTCCTGAAAACACCCTTCACACGCTCAATGCACGTGCCATCTTCCACACAAGGCACGCACCAGTAGGTGCCGCCAGACACATCCTCAGATATTTTTTCGCTTCCACCCCCTGACTTTTCATCATGTCATTTTCGTTTGGCACCCCTGACAGGGGAGCGCTGAAAGGTTTTCATACAGTCAGCGGATGTATAGAGCCTACCCCCGAGATGCTCCGATGATAAAGCAGCCCTTCACTCAGCCATCTATCAGGCAGACAAATCTACCCTAACTTGGAGGCATTTAATTAAATTTTCATCGCTCAATTTTGAATGATGTTAACTTATTGTAATCTCTCGAGTGTTTCGATAAAGCCGAAGGATTTTTGTCGAAGCTGAAGAAGTTTAGAAAAGTTTAAAACAAAACAAATATTATTATCGCAAGTCCTTCAAACAAATTTTTAATGGACATACCTACTGTATATCAAACTGTCGGTATATTTTACCTTGTTTAAATTGCCAAGGCTGCTGAAATGAGAGTAGCGGGAGTAAAACTGTTGGATGGAGTGCGAAGTACCAACGGAATTGAGTTGCTACTCATACACAAAAAGGTCTATAGTGATCGAGACCCTCAGCGTAATCTAGCCGTAGTAGGTTGCGAATCCAGCCAATCAGAAGCTAGAAACGGGCAGCGTGCCATGTATTCAACCATTCCATCATTGGTCGTTGAACGGGTAACAAGCATTATTCGTGTAAAGCATTTCACCTGTTTCATAAACTTAAGCGCATTAACAAACGACGAAATTCATCATAACACATTTATTAACCGACACACCATCCAAGTGGGTTATGAATAATGAAAAATATTGTATTTTATAAGTTGCCATGTTTGTACATAACACATAATTGTCTTAAATTTGAAATTTCAGATATTGACATTAGTGTGGTGCGTATTATAGGTAGGTACATGATTCTGCAATCTAAAAAGTTTATTCATTGTAATCTAAAACACTTCTCTGCATGTACTGTATTGCATTATTATATATAAGAAATAAAATAAAAATATAAATTTACGTTTAATTTGTTTGTGAGTATTTAGTTCATTATTTCACCCCTATCACTGAGACAATCAAAGAACTTGATAAATCACCCAGTTAAGTGATAATCTTATAAACAAATTATTTAATAAGGTAATTGTTGAGAAATGGACAAATTATCTGCATATTCATACCAACGGTTCCAAATTCGACTCGTGTAATGGTGCAGCGGTTTACCATATATCATACCCAAAATAAAAATATATATGAAATTTCGACTTCCTCCAGGTTTATCAATTTTGACTACGGAATGTTTGACGATAAAAGAAGCCTTTGATGTCTGTTTACTTCAGAATAATGATAGATTTGTTATATTTTCTCTTTCTCTCTCTCTCTCAACTCTAAGGCTAAGGACTCTAAGGCATCTATTGATTCGATCTGTGCGGGTATGAAAGATTGGCTAAATAACGATATTATATGTTCAGTCAGAGTTCTTTAATTAAATTTGTCAAAAAATAGAAAACACGGGTCTTTTGTATGGATTCCTGCACATCAGGGAATCCAGGGAAACAAATATGCGGATAAATTAGGCAATGATGCCACAATTTCGGATACGTCCCCACAGCGTTTCTATTGCCCATAGGCAATTATAGGCTGATTAGTATTAAAAACGCATATTAAAGACACCTGGATATCATTGTGGAATGATGCAAGGGATCATAAGGGAAAGCGTTTAATCCTGCCAAACCCTGGTTTATTAATGAAAAACTTTCCAAAAGAACTAACTATCTCCGTAATCTCTAGAATGAGAATTGGCCATTTTTTAGTAGCTGCTCATTTGTTCAGACTAAACATAGTGGACAGTCCGATCTGTGAGTGTGGTTCGGATGAGGAGACTCTTTATCACATATTTTTTGCCTGCCCATTGCGGAACTCCAATACTCTTTACAGTGAGCTGATTGAGGCTAAATTTCCAGTCTCAACTAATATTTGTCATCTTCTTGCTATAAAATCACCTAATCTAATAACAATAATATGAATTTTTTTGTTAGAAAATGACAAATATTGTCACGTGTCGTGGCTGCAGGATGAATTAATGAAAACGCTCGGATTTAATAATGGATTTATTGAATACCGATTAATTAATTAAACTAACGTACAATGTCGCTTATCACTATTAAATGTAACGCTATTCCTTAAATTAAACTGTTTCGTAAATTTATCACTCAAAAAAAAAAATTAAATCTAAAACTTTATTCACTTAGAATATTCCATCAATTACTGCACTTCATAATTTCGCTTCGGTTTATTTCGCTACGAAAGAACTTTCTAGAATCGCTGTCGAATTACCGCTCGCTTGGCCGGCCTGGCCTGTAGCTCGCGGCTGCCTTCGCTTCGATTATCGCTGTCAACGCGCACGGAAAACAACTCTCTCAAAACAACTCCCGTATATCGTATTTATATTAGCTAATGCTGTTATCGAATTCCGAGACGTTTCCCGCGTTTTCAGAGTTTTGGAGATGTTTCTCGTAAGTCGTAGATTATTTTAGGCCGTTCTGGAATCTTCGTTAGTCTTGTAATCATTTCAAATAACTGTCACTTGACATGAGTGCGTGATTATTTTTAGCCTCATTACAATATGTAATCAATCATACTCTTTCTTAGCAACATCTCATGTATAAATTGTAAAATGGCACAAGTCGCTCTTAAAGGGCGAGTTGCCTAATTTTATGAAAAAGAAGAAGAAGAAGAAGAGTGTGAAGTCCTACAAACTTACCTCCGAAACAACAAATAAAATAACCTGTATAATAGTTGATATTCTCACTGCTATAAAATACATCGAATGATAACTCACAAACAAAAAATTTTTTTTCTGAAGAGATAAAACAAACCCCGCCCATGCGGGAGGCTGTGCTTCGTCACGTTACGGAACCGGGCGACGTGTTACGCTAACCTTCACACGCTGTAGCCGTAATATGGACGTGTTTTTACTTGGCTCGTCAATGCGGCGCGAATTCGCGTTACGTTATATTTAATAGCGTAAACGTCTGGCTTGTCCGCCGGGAACAAATTAAATTTCGAAGAGTCGAACATAACGTTAAGAACGCTTCGTGTACATATCCCGTGCTAGTCTGATCAGTGGCGGCTTTACGAGTTGGGCAACGTCGTTTCGTGGGGTGTATAACGAGTTTATGGTTCACGTCGCGCGTTGTTTCACAAAATCGTAAATACTAAGATTAAACACATATACTGTCGAATCTAAAAAAAATTTTTTTTTAATATCTTAAACCATCCGATTTACTTTATATTTTCGGAATTGAATTGAATTGAAAATGTTGAAAAAATTATAATTTTCCTTTAATGTATGTATGCTTTGATTGAAACGATAATTTTGGATGTAACGACTAGCTTGTTGGTCTTGTGGTTAGGACTCTCGCCTCTTTATCCAAAGGTGGCGGGTTCGAACCTCACCCCAGACTGTCAAGTTAGTCCTATTTCCATAGCACAAGCGTTTAGCTAAGTTTCAGTAAGAATCTCGCATCACTATTTTTTTAAAAAGAAAAAAAAATGGATGAACTAAGATAGTAAAACGAAAAAACATGTTTTTCCGATTTGACAGTATACATAGGGACCGTTGGTATGTTCTAATAATAAATGTAAACCGTATTTTAAAAAGCTTTGCTAAACATCTTTCCATTTAAGAAAGACATTCGAATTAGTATGTGTAAAGCAAACTTTGATGTCGCATATCTCCATAACTATTGATATTACTTCATAATATCTTGAACATTTTCGACTCAAGGCAGGAATATAGTCCTCCATGATTTCCGGTTTATAATTTAGATTCCTAGACCAAATTATATAATGAAATTTAATAATTTTATAACAGGCGTGTTGGTGGTTGTACTGCAAACTCACGCCTTCATTTTCATAATATATCCACGACGTTCTCAATTTAAACCACAACTTTAAAGTGGCACTGAGTAGCTGAAGCGACAACTGTACCCCGCCATTTTGTTTCAGGGTCCTACTTTTCACGCGATGACGCTAGCATTCACGCACCGTTAATTCGATTCAAGTTCGGAAATGTCCAGATATAATGGGGTCTCTTCTCAATGCCTTGCGATTATATAACATTGTACGCTTCGTCAATTTTAACGTGATGAATATTATATATACAAAAAAAAAATTAAAAATATTGGTAGGTCAGCTTTTTTCTGCCGATTACGGCATCAAATATTGAATTAAGGACAACATTTTTGTCACAATGATATATTGACATTTGACAGACGTCTTGACGTTTCTCTATTTTCGAGTGCTAGGGTAACAATCACCAAATAAAATTTTTGTTATCATCAGAATACGGCAGAGTCACAGGGTTTAACTGAGCTAGTCTATAATAATTTGGAGGTAGATTCCTGTTTAAATTATGAGGCGGAATTGTTGTAACATCAGTGTCCTTAACCTTTATAAATTAAATTATACTTTATAAGTTAAAGCCATTATTTAGACCTTTATAATGTAAATATTGACATATTTTGAAATAAACATTGACACGAGATCGTGGCGGTGCGGTGGGAGAGAAATCAAACACTTATCTAGAATTATTATTATTATTATTTTTTTCATTTGATTCAGCTACATTGTAGATGGACATTTTTAAGAATATTGATTGTATTATTTGTATAAATCTACTTATATTATTTGATTAATTACACCTACATGTTTCGTAAATACCTTTCCATCGTCAGGGTATTATATATATGTCAAAGTATCAAAATGAATAATGTCTTTTATGTATTTATCTATTTTTATTATTATTTTCTACTTTCTATTTTTAATTTCGACATGTTTTTATTTTTTATTCTACTTGTATGTCTGTTGTTGGTTTTCTATCTTTACTTATATGTATATATATATATATATCTATATGGCGAAGTGAGAATCTATTCTCAACAAGCTGAAATAAAGACCTATTATTATTATTATTATTATTTTGTTTTTATTTTTCTAAATTATTTAATTTTTTTTAAATTTTACGGAAAGGTATTTCCGAAACATGTAGGTGTAATTAATCAAATAATATAAGTAGATTTATACAAATAATACAATCAATATTTTTTACTAATCTAGAAATTCTGATTCACGTCATTTGTATCGTTCGGATCACTACTTCTATTCTAAAATACTTCTCACACGTTGGTAGGTGCTATCGCTGGTCAGTATCTGCACTGAAATCGTTCGTCGCCGTCTGTAAAACTAGCCGTGCTGAATCGCCGCTGGTTTCTGTGGGACCGCCTAACTGTCACAATACTGTTTGTCTTGATGGAGTGGTTAAATATTTTCGAACATAAGACGTTTTGCGAATATAGTAGATTATTCTAGACGCTTCTAGCAATTTTTAGTTTATTGTAAAATATCCAGAGCACTGTAAAAGCCTCTATACGTGTATACGTGTAATTTTCTCCGTTTCTACAGTTTCCTGATAATATAATATATGAATTGATATTTCTCATACGAACTTTACCCGTAGGTAAATAAGTATCTCCTGTCTATTTTTTCTAGGCTAAAAGTCAAAATTTATAACAATCTAGTTTTCTCGTGGAGAGGGGAAATAACTGTTAATGTGTGTATACATTTTTGGCCCACTAGCGTATATGAATACTGAATTAATTAGATAGATTAAAAGTTTGGTTAACTGAATATTTTTTAGATTAACTTTGAATAATTCAATGGCAAATTCGAGAACAAAGAAAACAGATGTTTGGCTTAATGATGAATTGTTGTGAAGAAAATGTTTGAAATGAATGTGTTTTGAAAATCTCACAGAAAGCACCATCACGATTTACGTGGGTACACAAAAGGTCTTTTATTAATATATATAATATAATAATATAATATTAATAAAAAGGTCTATTATTAATAATATTCTCACAGATTCGCTGGGGTGGAAGACAAAATGAATCTCTATAAAAAGGTAAAAACGTTTATTCATCATCAAAGTCACGAACATAACTGGAGCACTATTCTGTAATTGGCACTCGCCAGAATATTTCTCGAGAATATTCCACTTGTCTCTGGTATACTGGCACGTCTTTTGCCTCGTTCAGGTTCGCACTGAAATATTCCGCACGTTGGTAAAACACCATCGCCGTCAGTCTGTGGTATCACCCGATGTTTATGTGGCTTCGCTTCTGTGGTTTCGTTCTGATAAACAACAACTCGCGTCGCTCACGTTCACTGCTGCGCAATATGGAGGAAATGTTTTGGTATATTTACGTTTCTTTCTAGGTGTTTCCAATTTATTATAAAACGTCCGAGTATTGGAGAACCCTCGGTTATATGCAGTTTATTTTACGGTTATTTAGCATATCATGACAATAATAATATGTAGTGTATAAAAGCAAAGCAGCAATATTAAAACATATTTTGAATGCAGTCACCGAGGATTACTAATTAAGAATGTAATGAATTATAGATTTCATGTGTCTATCTCTTCCAAAATTACATTCCCTTTAAATTTGTAGGGTATATTTCCTATAAAATTTTGAATAAAGTACATTTTAAATTAATAATCCTCGATGACTGCATTACATTTTTTTGGATATTGCTGCCTTTGATAATATACCCCGCATATATTATATTATTATTTTTTTAATTTTCACTACTGTACCTATAGCGGAAAGTCATGCTTCCTCTATTAGTAGTTTCTTTGATTATCGGGCCCCGCTATCGTCGAGTATGTATTTCGCAATACATATTATGTTCACGGACCGACGAAAATTAAGTTAGATTAGAAGGCAATTTCGATTCAAATTGAATTGAAATTTCAGCTATGGGGGCGGCCGGGACCGCTTTACGTGCGAAGATTTTTATATTAGCGTGGCCCTTGGAGTTTTTTTTTAATTCCACGTTATTTTGTTTACTCAACACCACAAAGTGTGATCTAGAATTAAGGGTTACCAACAGTGTGAGTGTCGTGTGTTTTTATTGTTTATTTTATTTACCTGTAATGGGTTCTTGCTAGTCCACGATTACATAATCTTATAGTGTTCTTTTATTTTGTTTAGTAGAGACGGTAAGGCTGAGAATGGTATCAAAAAGAGAGGGACTGCGGAAAATGTATTATTATGCAGTTATGACCAATAATTGCATTCACATTGTTTTCATATATCATCACATCACATCATATTCATCGCAATAAAAATCTGTCAAAGGAAGAAATATTAGCGGTGTACATAATGGAGTTCGGGAGAAAACAATTGATTTATGGAAGTGGAGCATAGAATTAGCAAAAAAAGAACGACAGTTGACTGAAAGTGTGCAAAATCTTTGTACGATGGAATAGAGAATGAACGAATTAGAAGTGAATGTATTGCTGACTGATGCGTAGTGGATAGAATAAAGAAAAGATAGTGGAACGGATGAGTGGAAAGAATGGTAAAGAAAATTTATGAGGCGAGTGTTGAAGGAAGCAGAAACAGGCGACTGCGAAAACCCTGGTATGACCAGATAAATCAAATATTGGAGGATGGCACTTTTAGAAGCTTCAACAACCGAAAAGCGTGCATGAGAAGATGTATGAAAGTGGACAAAGCAAAAGTGGTGTGCCAGGAGAGAAAAGTGGCATTCTATCCTCTTTGTCTGCTTCTCTAGGAAAAGACGTGATGGTTAGTTAGTTAAGAGCGTTCTAATAGTGATTGTATTTTTACCTGTTATTTAAATTTGTATATAATTTATTTCTTCTTCAAATTTTTCAAACTCACTTTGTGACACCATTTCATATATAAAATAATGAAAACTTTGTTGTTTCACACAACAATTTTTTCTTAAAAAATTCAACATGGAGCGAAGCTCCCTTCTTCAGGACAATGAATGTACTGAAACTAATGATCTAATATAGACAGATATGGTTATGGTCCTAGAGGATTGTAGGAGGCTTAGTTACAATTACGCAGGTACAAAGTAATTATAATGGGAAAAGGTTTAAGAGAGGGCTCCTTACACAGTTTATTTGATTATTTATAACATTTAATTTCTGTTAATACTTTTCCTAATTTCTAATATTTCTAGATTATCCAAATGAAAACCCCTAGTATTGCTTTGTAAAATTTTGAAACCGGTGTTTACATCGAAAGAGTGATTAGATTCCATTAGGTGGTTTGAAAATTCGGAATAATTATTATTGCTTAGACATCTCAAATGCTCGTTGACTCTTATTTCAAATCTATCTATTTATTTTTATATAAACAGTACAAATTCTTTCACAAAAAAAACACAATACATTTATTAAGGACCGCTAGTAACCACATATAACAAAAAAATTACCTTGATAGAATAAAAAGGAAAAAAACGCCGATATTTAAATAAATACAAACAAATTTATACAATCTGGAATATTCTCGAGTGACGATTATTGTGAATTACAGAATAGTGATCTATCCTTTCTAGTAATAACATAATCTACGATTTAGTGTAAGATTTTTGGAATAAGATCAATTTTTAACATCGATTTTTTTAAGAAAAAAAATGTGAATTATGTTCAAACTGATCTCACGTGCATGAGTGAAATTTTTTTTTGAAAGGCTACATCATAGAGATTACATTATTTAACAAGAACGAAATCCATTTTTTCATTTCACTCAAACCCTGACGAAATTATTATCTCCACCAGCTGTGCATGTCGTCAAGAAGGACCTTTGAGAGACCGCGCACAACTCCGCTATTTTGAAATTTTCAAAATAATTTGTTTACGGCATATCTTGGTAAAAATATTAACCAACATTTGCCGTAAACAGTGAAAATTAAACGAGTTTGTATGTACAGACTTCAATTTTTTTTTAATTTGAATGATTCTTTATAAATTTACTGAAATTCTAATATACTCGCATTATTTGTTGAATTCGTGTCGCTGACTTAATCGCTGTCGTGACTCGCTTACTGTGTTGCATTATGTTAATATTAGTCGTTTTTATTGATAAAATAACATAACATAACATGTTCTGGTAATTTTAATAAAGAATATTGTATGTTTGCATAAAGCTGACGTCATATGACTTAATTGTTTTTAAAATGTCTTCATTTCACACTGTTGCCGAGTGTTACACGTGCTTTGATGACACGAGTAGAATATACCATCGCTGAATTTTTTTACTAGGGAAGAATTTACCATGATATAAAATGAACAACTTTAAATCATCAAGTTCTGAATCATCGTACAACGCAGAATTATTTGCAAATGTACTTACACATGGAGAAATAGGTTATTTATGTTTATTTCTCAAAAAATACAGCTTTAAGGTTGTAAAAACGTGATAAATTGGTACTAATTCATCGGTTGGAAAATGCAATACAGCTTTTTGCATACCACTGCGATTGACATATTATTCTCGAAACGCAGAAATAATCGAACATATATATTTTTTTATTTGAAATGGTATTTATCACCACAAGTACTTTGATTTTATTAATAAATTTATACAATATTTTACACTAGATAGCATAGGATTTTTTTTTGTATGAGATGCAGTAGATGACATCTCCATTATTTTTCGTGCTTATCCTGATTATCATTCTAAACTTTTGTATGTGTTTTGTCTAAATTTTGTCGTGCTGTTAAGGGATAATTTTTTAGTTATGAAAAAAAAACGTAATATAGGTAATAAATATAAAAAAACGTAATACACTATCTATACAGAGCGTAATAGAGCTAGTCCACAGTACTGTACAGATAGATGCCTGCCTAAATTTGTAGGTCGAAAATCATCGTCTAATATAAATAGTTGTGGAGATGAGTTACTTTGCATAATTTTTAATTTTTTCTGACTTATCTTCTGTAAAATGATGAATCACATATTAAAAATTATTTTGCGTTAAAACAAGTAAAATAAAATGATAAAACCTGACAGAAATTTGAATCGAAATTTTTTATTATTAATATTTTTAATATTAAAGGCACTAGACTTTGTGGTCAGACATTTTAACAAATCACTACTGTGTAGGCATTTTAATATATCATAGCTAAAGATGGAAATTAAATTGAGAGTTGACATAGAAATTCCAGACTAGACCAGCTGTCCAAATTTCTAAATTTTTTGCTCATTTGCATAAACAGATAATTATTTTACTCTATATCTACATACTATGTTTTGTATCTACGTACCATTGTAAACTATGCCTGTCTCAACGCAGATATTTCTAGTGAGACAAGCACAGTCCAACCAAAATTTTTATATTTAACTTAAATAAAAATTAACAAATAAATTAAAATGATGATAAATTAAATTAATACAAATTCATTTGGCTTAAACCATTATATTTTTGGTAACAACAACTAGTTTCTGCACCACCGTTCTTTCTTCAGGGTAACTACATACAAACATTACAAAATATGGTAATTATATTTATATATGGTAATTATATAGCTGATTACAATGGTACAAAATGTTGATACTTTACAAAATGTATAATTCATGCTACTAATTATTCACAGTAATAATAATAATAATATTCATAAAATATAAGTATAATATAATATAATATTGCATCGGAAGACCTCCCAAAAGGTGGTCTGATGACATAGTCCAGCAAGCAGGAAGAACCTGGATGCGAAGGGGGAGAAAGAGAGATGAGTGGAAGAAAATGGAAGAGGCCTACATCCAGCAGTGGAGGGAAAAAGGCTAAGGAAGAAGAAGAAGAAGAGGAAGATAATTCATAAAAACTTACGAAAAATAAGCTTTTCTCTATTTTCATCAAAAAATTTTCTAATCGCGCATGGAAATGATCTAATTCATTATCTTCACAGAAAATTGTAAGCTTAAATATTTCTGTCCCCTTTTGATACAAGCATCTGTAAATTTGAATCGCGCGGACCCGTTTTAGGCGAGTACTAGTGTTAAAACTGTCACATCTCTGAATATTTCATCCCTCCTTTCATTCGGGGAAAAGGTTTCTCCTCGACGAGGGTAGCTTCAACACCCTTAGGTCCACTCCCCTCAGCTGAAATACCAGCGGAATATGTTAATTTGAAAATTTAGGCTCGCTCTCGATAAAGGTGCTCACCGATTCACTGAATGTAACAATTTCTGCTCAAGTTCGTTCTAAAATATCTCTTTTATAAGAGCTTTATATGGGTCACACAAATTTGATTGAATTGAAGATTTTGTCGGTTTGGACTGGTTGGTTTGTTCGATGTGCTTGGCTTTGTTAGTTTATTGTATGCGGTTGTCTGAATAGGTTTGACAGTTATTTGGTTTGTTTAGTGATATTGTTTAATTGGATGTAGTTATGCAGAAAGCATCCTACACACAATGCTAAAAATGAGTTATCTGCTGGTTTGGACAGCTCAATACGATATTTATATGTAGGTACTGAAAACGTCCAAGCTCTAAGTGATATTGTTTTTTGTAATTTAAATATTTTTGTTATCCGCATCACGGCCATCACCCTGAAATCAACTCTTAAACTAAGCAAAAGTGGTTTGACTGTTTTCTGCGGCTTCAAATTTACAGATCCTTGGCGAGCAAAAATATTGGTTAGAAAAATGCATGCGGAATGGACTACACATAATAATTTTGTAGAAAACATCTAATGGGGTTAAACGTTTTCTACGCCTCAGATAATACTTTTTAGGGGGTAAATAGGGGGAAATGTTGCCTATGTTACCCGCCGGGTCTTTGTATCGAATCGGATAAACGGTGTAGATTTGTATAGAGAATAGACAGACAGACACAGATATTGAGTTTTATTGGTATAGATATTCTGCTGGTTTTGAAAACAATCGTTTACTTTGTAGATGCGATAAAAAACCCATCTAACTATACATAAAAAACCCAACATATATTTATTATCATTTTATTATTTGTTTGTAATAGTAATTTTTTTTCAAACATAATTATAGTACCTGACTGTATATATAAATCAAAGCGCGATAAAAAGATATGGGGAAATTCTTCTTCTTCTTCTTCTTCTTCCTCAGCCTTTATCTGTCCATTCTTCCAATCTTCCATTTCGGGTTCATTTAATTTGGAAGGGGCTCGGCATTAAAACACCACGCTTTCCAGACGGGTTGGTGAGTTTTGAAATCAGCCGCCCTAACATAAGGAACAGATGCTGTCTGTAGCCACCCATTATGGGTCAGACGCTACTGCCTGTTGGTCTGCGAGAGGTATTCTATTTCCCTCCTACCCTCCATATCTGGAGATCTGGACGCATCTCCTAGCGCTTACAGGCTCTGATGAAGATCTGAAGAAAGGGATATGATTACATCTCGGAAATTATTGAGAATATTCTTAGGATGTGACTGGAGGTTAAATTTAGTTAGTTTTTTTATGATATTTTGATTATTTTTACTTCCTTTCTTTTAACTCGTGGCGTCTGCTTGCTTGTTTTCTTGACGAAAAAACTTTGGATCGATTTTTAACCCTTTTACCGTGATCCAATAGAGCTGAAACTTTGCAAGCAGACTCGTGGTGACGATCAAAAAGATCTATCAAATTTTCGTTAAAAAAATAATAATTATAGTATAATTTTGGATTTTTACAAAATTGAATTGATTTTTAAAAATTGGAAACCATACAAATGTTTGATTACTACCAACAGCGGCCTGACGACGACGCGGAATTTTTAAAATTTGAATTACTCCGTCGGTATGTGTAATAGGTACTTCACTATGAATTTCGAAAATTTATGACAATTGGTTCACATATGACAACAAAATTCACAAATATATCAAAATCTTAATTAAATTGACTAACAAATGTTTTTAGAATTTAATCTTCAAAGCATGAATTGTCATATCAAAGCTCAAAACATCCGACATTTTAGAAATATATTAAATTCCTGTAAGTGTAGTGTTATGTTATATGTTTTAATTCGTCTTTAATTGTTGTTATATTTTACAAAGAAAGGGAGTATAATAAAAACTTGGTTTTTATGGGTTAAATTTTTACATTAATTAATTTGACAAAATAATAATGCATGAATCTACAACTGAACTACCATTTCAATGAATAGAAATCCGAAATAAAAGCTTAAATCACTCATTTTCATGTATTTTTCGCATTCCTGTCTCGTCACCAAAAGTGTTAAGACCTCGTGTTTTGAGATACGGGCCCGAATGTCTCTTCGGATGAGAGAACCATGGATGAGAGGGCGTCGGAGATGGGGAAGATAATAATAGTCTTACGGGAGGTCCCCATAAACATTCGGGAGAGATATGACGGGTAAATGCGGGCTCTGTGTTTTGGCAAGCGATTGATAAGGGATGGAGGGGGAGGGGATTCTCCATTCACGTTCGCGGGACCCTCCAGACCGTTTTGAAAGAGGTCGAACATTTTTTACCGTTGTCTTCACAACCCGGCGATTTCTCTTAAGATACGAATTCTATCGAAATACCCCGAGTGAATTTCATTTGTTCTGAATCATTTGAAATAAATGGGAATTATAGATTTGATCTAATCTAATTCATGTACATTTATTGTAAATGGGAATACATCATTTTAACAGTATATATATATACAAAAATCGTTACTTAAATGAACTTTCCATTTCAAAATGCTGTCGCGAGACTGTAGAAAGAGAAGGGATTATATATAATCGAGAATTTCTGAACACTCTGGACATTTTGCAGTGCTTAAATTTGAAATTACTAGAAGGGTCTAGAATAAAATACTAGATTCGCGAAACGTCTGGAAACCTGAAACTATATAAGTGGGATGACACCATCGAGACGTACAGTCTTGTTTTGACGTTTGACGAAACCAGAGACAAGAATTGAAGCGGTGATTCAGTATGGCTAGAGAATTACAACAATAGACTACCTATCAAGCATTTAATAGTGAATAAGCCCAACCATAGACGTGCAAATATTCTGAAAAGATGAGTATGTGTTCCGCAAACGAGCGATTAGTGCGAAATTGTGTGAATTAAAGATCAGTGCTTCAACGAAGTTCGTGTTCAGTGACTTTATTTTTATAATAAAACTGTATCTTATCTCAAGTGTTTCATTTGTCTCCTATCGCTGCGATTCCGTGACAATACGAAGCAAAGCAATGACTTGACGTACTTGAGTCACTTTCTCAAATATGAAATCCATAGAAAAAGGGTTAAGCGCCACCAACAAAATGGTAGGTAAATAAAGTTATGTGCTAACTGCTAATGTATTAAATTGCTCACTAATTAATTTAATTAATTTATACTGATATTTAAATTTCTCGTCTCATGATCAACTCATTTAATAATGAATAGAAAAATTAATTTATGTAAACATAATTAATATTCATATACATAGTATATGTATTATATAGTATACCACTATTTATTGAATTATCAACATGTTTCGGGGCCCGGGATCCCTTCATCAGGATGTACCGTATGCTAAAAAATTAAATAAGAAAGTATAGACATTAACAAAAACATAAAATTAAAATATATGGAAGTTAAATAAATATTGCAATAATTATTTTGAATTTACTTGAAATCTTTTAGAAATAAAATATTCTATTGATATTAACAATTTATTTGCATATAACATACAGTTGGCCGTATTCTGAACTAAGCAATATTGCTATTTCTGTATCTTGACAGTTATTGTATAATATTGTAATGCCGCCAATTTTGACGTTTTAAGTTTGAAAGGAAATTTATAATTGTGAATAACTTGACGTTTATACGCTTTGGAGCTTCCTGATTGATTGACCAATTGATCAAACTTAAAACGTACATATTGGCGGCATAACTGTCAAGATACAGAAATAGCAATATGCTTACTTCAGAATACGGCCGAAAAATAGTGTTTAGCAAATTTAATATTATAAATAATCAAATATTTTTTCCAAATAGTTATCTTTTAAATTTGTTTTCATATTAGTTCCTAATAGTTATTCAGCTCCCATGTATTTATTTTTTGTTTTTGTTAATGTACGTATATGCCTCCAAATTATTTTTTTTAGTATATGTTATATCCTGATAAAGGTATCATTGGCCCCGAAACATGTCGATTATGAAATAAATAGTGGTTTTACACACAGTGTTTTCTTTTTAATATTTTTTTTGAAACAAAAAATAATATTCTACGCAAGGGTCATGTAATACATAACTGAGACATATAACGTATATTTTTCGTTTAAATATTATATGTAACCCTTTTAATATGATATATTTAAAAATATTCTGTTCTGCTAGTCAGATGCCAGTACCTGCGAGTGTTTTAATTAATTTCCAGAGTAATATTACGGAAAACTTAGGGTAAAAGGTCCGCGTGGGGCCGCTGTGTATTTTCCAACTCGTCAGCACAAATTATAAATTAAAAATTATACACGAGCCTTAAAGCTACGCCTGACTTTTTTGTGTGTCCTTTTTTTACAAACATTTGTATGGGGAAATATGTAAATTATGTTTTTTTCTTTTAAAACCACGTGGCCATTTTGTAAGCCAACTTTTATTTAATTAAAATTTTAAAAATATCAACGCTTGTATTTGCCATTGTATTTTCATCAAGACGGACGTACACTAGCCAATCCATCAAAATGATCATCAGATCAACAAAACCTTTGGTCTATTTAGGGGTTACACCACCCTGGTAGCCTAAAATTTAGGCAGAAATTTTGATAATAAAGTATTTAAATTTTTTTAATGACACTTAATACGGTAAATTTATATATTGAGAAAAAAATCTATCAAATTTTGATAGGCGTGGTAGTCTATCATGGGTGGAGTTAGTGAATGTTGCATTGTGTAAAGTAATAACTCAATCCAGTCATTATGTCGTTAGCCCTATGGACACCCAAAAATAATTCAAAAACAAAATAATTAAAAATAAACAAATTACTTAGTTTAAAACTACTTTATTTATAGATATAATATATTTAGAGATATAAAACTAATTATTTTACAAATAGTTATCTTTTAAATTTGTTTTCATTTTAGTACTTAATTATTTATTCATTTGCCATATATTTTTTTATACTTTTATTGTCTATACTTCAATTTTTGATTATTAATTTGTTACTATACATTGTATCCTTATGAAGCGACCATTGGCCCTGAAAATTTTTGATAATTTTTGATAATTAATATAAGTCGTCAAAACTAAATATATTTATATTATGTATTATGTATAATCAGACTAACTAACTAACTAACTTTTATAAAACAAATAAGCAAAAATGAATGTCAAGCAATTAGCATAATTAATATAATTGGTAAGAAAGATATACAACGCAAGTGTTGACGATGCCAGAAAGAGAGGGCGACTGCGGAAGACGTGCACAACCGGATTAACCAGATACTGGAAGATGGTCGGCGAGCTTGCACGCGAAGATGTATGGATGTGGATGAGGCGACAGTTGTATGTATGAAGCATGTGGCGCTCTATCCTCTGCTTACCTCTACGGCGAAACAGCGTGATAGTAGGTAAGTAAGTAATTAAGGTGTATGAGATCAAAGTCCTGACCCATTTTCATGGCGGTCAGAATTTTATCTCGAATCGATTTCAGATACGTATTCATGTGAAAAATACTTTCTCTTTCATCTTCTCTTCATAAATACTACCCTTACGTACGTCTCCGCTAATAACACCAACCCATGGGGATCTCAAACATTTTCATTTCCCCATGGTGTGATTACATCTGAGTAAATGGTAAAAGATTTTTATAGCAAGAAAAAAATGTTTTTCGTAATGTTGGCTCACCTTATTCTTTGCTTTTCCTTGTATGGCTTTGTAAGTAGCGTATTCCATTATTCGATATATGGGAGATTTCGATAATCTTTTACTTTTAAAGAAAATACGAATTACAGTCCTGTTTACAACAGACCAAACAACTGACCACTGACAAATTCAAAACAGACGTGACAAAAATGCTAAAACTCGGCCAAGTATAAAAAAATAACTTTGTATCTAAATTATATTATTATTATATTCCTATATTGTATTATGTAAAAATGTTATCCATAAACCTTTTAGATTTCTATTATATTTTAAATAAAAAACAGTTTTTAAATTTTTTTAAACCAGTCCATGACTACTATCAATATCCATATAAATCACGACCCAAAAAAAAACATATTACAAACCTGCCTTTATGAATGGAATATTCCAGTTTCGATTGGAATAACGTTTAAATGACGCTCATACGATAATATTTTCATTTTTCGTTTTTAATTTTAATATATGTTGATAATTTATGTAATTATCCATACAGGTATGAATGTGTTTTGTCTAGTAAGCATTTGTTAAATTTCAATATTCAAATTCCAATGCGACATACTTACATATGCACATACATTATAGATTATAAATAATTTTGATCGTTTATATTATTTTAATTTTTAAAGAAAATTTGCTATCTTGGTTTGCTGTTTTTAGAAGTTAATGAATGGTTCTTCATTCATTTTCTATAAACTATATCTCTGCAACTAAATAAGATATCTTTACACGTTTCTTCCCTTATAAAATTTAAAGCAAATATTTATTACTTAATTAAGATAAATTATAGATATCTCACACAAATCGATTTACATGTGAGAAACGTGTGTGGAAGTCTCTCTATATGATGGCCCAAGGCTTACAATCTCTCCGAGCTGGTTTAAATGATCGTAAGAACATCCACACAACATTATCAAAAAATTTTTTTTGGAAGTTCTGGGTTATATGTTTGAATTATAGCAGCCTTCTGTTTATATGAATGGTCTATGCTAGAGACATCTGTAGTCTTTTCTCATTAACCAGTTTGTGTACATAGATTTTGCAGCTAGTAATTGTAATAATAATTCTAATACCTCTATATTTTAATGTGTTCTTAGGATATACTTATTATTAATTTATCATAAAAAGTATTTTGTGTAATTACATCATATTCAAAATATTCACAAAATGTTCACACTTTGTACTTTAATATCACTCTAGGACCATCTATAAAAGTCATTAATGACCTATTGATGTCTGTTTGCTAAAAAAATTTTATTAAATAAAATACTTACATGTAAAAATATTATTTATTAAGTAATTTCTATTCCCTCCGAAAATATTTTTATTATTCGCGAAATATAGTCATTTAAACAGAATTATTTAAAATGTTATATCTGAAATTCAATGTTGTTTGTGGGGAATATAATATAAAAAAGTCAGATAACCCTTTGCCGAAGGGAGAAAAAACATTTTTTACAGGGTTTAATGTTAATCCCATAAACCATAAAATTACTACTCACATAAATCCAAAACTTAATAGGTAGCGGCTACCAGCGTTATTGGGTAAGCACTGCGCGATGATAAAAAGCCGGTTATAAAACATTTTTGAGGCTTGCCATAAGACCCCTAAAGGAGGAAGTAAAGCCTTAAAATATTAAAGCTTCAACAGTGCCATCGACACTTCAGTAAGGGCATCTGTGGAAGCCTTCTGCTTGTAATTGATTGGTCTGTAAAAAGTGGAAAAAAAAATGGTGCGTGTGGTGAATAAGTCATCAAATTATTACGAACATTAATATTGGCTCTCAACACATGGTTTGCCAGATTTAGATAAATTTCCATAAAAGATTAACCGAAATAAGCCATTTATTGCCGATGGAGAGCTTTAACCGATTAAGCTAAAAAATAGAAGGTAGAGGCAACTATTTTTTCAATTAGTTTTTTGGTAACAATGATCAATGAGTCAAAATCTTTGAGTAGAACCTGCTAGATGGCGCCAAGACTTTTATTATCACAGATTGTTAGTTAACTTTGTAAAAACCACTACCAGATTTTAGGTCTACCGGTTTCGAGACGTACCCGTCTCTTCGTCAGGACCAACACTACACCACTACATTCACAACACTACACACCTCAACCCTAGTATTGTTACACTTCCACCAATAATTGATCACAAGCGTGTTAGTCTTGTCAGGGACAAACATGCACTGATTAGCCTAATGAACCATCAGGGATCTGCTTTTATTATCTTCCATTTTATTTAACTACTTCCATTTCATTTAACGAACGATTGGTATATACTTATAGCATTTGGGTACTAATATTAAATTGATGTGTATTTATCTATCGTTACATTTAATTAGCGTTTTTTCATTTCGAAACAGCGTTAGGTTATATTTTAAAATATTTATTTTTATATGCTTTGGCGAACTTTTAGGGTTATTAAAGCGTTGAGCTTTCTATTGAAAACGTGTAAAATTATTGATTTTCCAGAAGGTTATTTACGTAAACGCTATAAATAGTGGATACCTGGTAACAAAAGACTTACCGATTGTTGGGCCGCGAGCCGAGCCCGGCGAGTAATCGAAAAATACCTACAATCAAATAATATATAGTACAATCAAATAAAATATATGTATTTTCAAAATTAACAAAACTTGTGATAGTAAGATGTATTATCGTAATGATCGCGATGTCCTGTAGAACATAAAGTTTTATGTGTATGTCCCGATCACTAACCCCATGAATTAGGTAGATGTCATAAGTAGGTATGTACCTAATGTGATTTTTTAAACATTTTGCCTAGGTTAAATGTTAACAGTATTACGATTTTTTAATTGGATGGCTGATCAGGCTTATCCGGGATATTCACCAGATTCACCATAAAAAGAAAACTGCATGATCGTATCCACAAAATCTGTATAATAGTATTTTTTTTTATTGAAGATTGATTAAATTTATCGGTGAATTTAACTGTTATAATTGAAAAATTGTATTAAAATTTTCCATGAATTGCGTTTTGTGATCAAAATCTGTGTATGTGCCTAATAATCGGCCGTATTCTGAAATAAGCAATATTCCTATTTCGGTATCTTAAGATTGAAATGCCGTCAATTTTGACGTTTTGTGTTTGACGGGTTTAAAATTAATGAATTCAATTAATCAGGAAGCTCTAAAACGTAAAAGTTATCCAAAAATTCAATCCATTCACGTTTTCCGTTTAAATAGCTTCGTCTCTGTGACACTTCTATAATTTATCTTAATAAATGAACGATGTTTGAAAATATTTTTATAAATGTGTCACTCAAGTAACAAGTACAAGACCCGGATTCGAATTCCAGTGGAAGTTTTCATTTTTTAGTGACGCAATTATAATATTAATTATTTATGATGAAAATTGCAGCTTCACAAAAGAAATGCTTTTAATGTCATTTATTTTGAATAATACAGCGAGTTGAAGTTACTCGGAATATAAATTTATAATTTCTTTTTAATTTACAATTTCATGTTGAAATATTTGCGTTGTGTTTAAGATAACGAAGTATATAAATAATAATAAAATTATCAGCGATTTATTCATTAGTTGACAGCTAGTCATTGGGTCATTACATTTAATACAGATAACATGACGTATTGATTAAAGTATGGCAACATTTTAACGCTCGATTGCCAGCTAATAATATATTATGTACGTGGAATGTTACTAGTTCCGTCTGTATTCGTGCGAACTTTTTAACTGGCGTTCGTGTGGAAACATGAATAATTCTTTGTTTAGGAGAAAATGTAATTTATTTTGTTTTTCCTATATACACAAGGATCTTGTGTTTTAACCTTTTATTCGTTCACTAGCAGGAATGAGGGCTATCGCCGATTGCTTGAAATTGTTTTTGCTGAAGCTTTCAATCGTTGTATTTTACTTTTAAAAGCGAATGAATTTATAATATTCGATATAAGTTACATTGAAGATACCTAGTCCAATGTTCTATGGAGTATAAGAAATAATGAATAATGAATTTTCTCCGCAGCTACTCATATTATGGCATTGATGTTTTAACACCTTGTCCCGAGATGTTAAAAACCGTTAGAGGTTACGCGCTGTCGGAGTCTGTCGAAATGTATCACTCGGTCGTACTTACAGCAACACTATGGAACACTTTGGAATTGTCTAGAACGCTTTACAAGTCCAAAAATTCCATAAGTCTCTCGAAACGCCCAGACAGTTATTGTAAGATCTCGAAGGAATTAACCTGTTAATTTAAGGAGGTCACGCGACGCGAGTCAGTCATTCGTGACGTTTAACCAACGCGATACTAGCAACGGAGCGCAGCGCAGTATGACCAGCATTTATTCCAGCGATAATAATTAAAGGGGCGAGAATTTTTTCTATGCGCAAATATTGAACGGAATTTGCTAGAAAATGATTAAAGTAATAGAAACAGCGTTAATTAGTGCGAATTAAGAAACAGTGTGTGTGAAATATTCTGCAAACATTTAGTGAATCTAAATATAAGAACGATACTCCGATTTAACTCGTGTGCAGTGACTTTCTGCGTATTAAATCATTTTTAAAATTAATTTAGAGTTTTTCATTTGCCTTCCACAGCCCTGTTCCGTGCCAATATAATATTTTTAATGTATTGTGAAGTAGTTCTGTTAAACCCTGTATTTTGTTGTATTTCTGGTGGGATATCATATAAACTCTGTAGGTTTTACTGGAATTAAAATCTGCAGGTTTCATTCAAATTAATATTTGATGCTTTTAGCTTTATTTTCAAACGCAAATAGGAATGATGTAAAAGTCCGCATGAAAATATTGATTTGGCTAAAATAGATTTCCCAGCGTATACGAAGTGATTTTGATTTTTTTTGATTGCTTTGAAGATATTATCAAATTTAAATATCGAAATTTTTATTCAGTTGCTTCCTATACCCTTTTCGCTCTCTTATATCTCTTCTATTTATTTATTTATTGCCCTTTATTCCACTTCAAGAGTTACGTTTAGCTTCGTTAAAAAATCAGTTACCTAGAAATTTGTGGAATTTTGTGGAGGAAGGACGCTTGGAATGAAAAGATTCCTGAACCCGGTCCATCAAACATTCCAATTATTAATTAATACTAAGAAAGTTATACCAGACGCCGTTTGACAAATTATATCCTTGCTGATTATTGACGAAAGTTAATCATAATAAATTTATTATTATTAATGTTTTTTATTATAAACACATTTTAATAGTGAAATTGCATTTTAAGGATGTAATACATTGTTACGTCATAAATTAAAAACAAATTGGCGACATCATTATTATCATCTTTTTATACACATTACTGCTCCGTATTTTATATTTTAAATTTATATTTTTAATTTTTACTCATATTTTAATGCTTGTATTATGTTTTAAATTTATATTTTTAATTCTTATTTTTAATTTTTATACTCATATTTTAATGCTTATACCTGATACTTTCACTGCTTATACATTTTATTGATTTTTATACATGTACTACATATTCATATATTTTATATTTTACTGCTTATTTCCGATATTGTTTAATGTATATACTTTTTGATTTTATGTATTATTTTTTATGTAAAAGCCTATAATTGGCGTAAAAAAGTAAATAAATAAATAAATCAGAATCGGAGCTATGGCCGGCGTTCTACATTCTTTATATGGTGTGGTAATAAGAAAATCCGAGCTTAGTTTCAAGACAAAACTGACTGTTTTCAAATCTGTGTACAGCCCCACCCTAATATATAGCCATCAAATTTGGATCCTTACGGAGAGAGAGAGAGAGCAAGGATCCAGGCTGCCGTAAAACTGCTGTGCAGTTTGGCATATCTACAATGTAGTAAATATCAAAAAATTAATAAATATATATAAAAAAAAGATAAGTTTTCCAAGGGGGGTAGTGGGAGTCACACTCATAGGACAGAGTGAGAATTACCGACATAAATCACACACTCAGCCTGGAGCCCCTATTCCTACATATAGAAAAATCACAAATGAGGTGGCTTGGACATGTGCTCAGAGTGCCAGAGGAATGAATACTAAGAAGAATACTTTTGGCAACCTCGGAAGGAAGACGGTCGGTATGTTGCCCCAGATTACACTGGTAGAAGCAATACAAAATGCGTATGAAGACAGAATGGGTCTGGACTGGTTGACACGTGCGTAAGGAGCGCAAGACAGGGGAAAATGAAATGATGATGATCATCTTCACCCCCCTGTCCTGGTAAGATCGGGGGCCCAAAGACTCGAAAGCTTAATTGTTTCAATTGGCTGCCCGTGGCGAACCCATGACAATATTATATTTGCAACCCTTGATCAACAATACGAGTAGCTTATTGGTTTTGCGGTTAAGACTCTCGCCTAGTGATGACTAACAACTAACAACTTAGTCCTACTTTCATACCACAAGCGTTTATCTTGGTTTGAGAATAGTAAGATTATCGAAGAAGAAATAGAGAATATTAAGGATATAATTCGTATTCCGTGTTCGCATCTATAAAAAAAATACATGTTAGGTAACGCCTGGATTATTCAATCCAAAACTTTTTCGTCAGATAGATTTTTCCTACCGACCGACCGATTTGCGTTTATATTCAAGGTAAATTCCTGCTCGCCCTGTCTATTGATTATATTATTATCAGGATGACAAAGTATTTGTACGATTTATCCGATTCTTGTATTTGTATTTTCACGCGGGGGTCGCTATTATCTAAGCCTCCCAGACGTGGGGAGGCTTTTGGAAATCCCTGCGCAGTAATGCCCCGCTGGTTCGGGTCCAGGGATGACAGTTGTCTGTAAGAAACAACAATCTGTCTCACGGGGAATTGAAAACAATCCCTACATCACCAAGCTGTCGGTGCAACGTCAACGTATTATTTGTAAATTAATTCAATCTTCCATTTTTAATGAGTATGTATGTATGTGTGTGTGGACTAACAGGGCTGACGACATGTCGTAATCACTTTACAAAATGTAACTATGTCTAGGATATTTAATATGGAGATATTTATATTATAGTGAGTTAAAAAAGTTTTTTTTATTAAACTAGTCAGTTTGATACTTGTCGATAAGAAATTCTGATTTTCTCGAAACGAGTAGTGAAAAAATAAAATAATTTTTAAAAACACAAGAAGAGATAACATCAGGGGCGTGCAGTGAGTACAATAAGCATGACTTTTCCTAAGCATATATTTTGAAAGGAAACCGAAATAAGAGATACATACACTTATCATAATATTCCTATCACAATAATTAACATATAATTCAGATTTAAATATTTCATAATTTCGATTTTTTTTTCCAAATATATGTTTAAATAAAAGTCATGCTGCTTGTTCTCATTGCACCAACCTGGATAGGATAGTAAAGATAATTAAATATTTTTTATAATCTAGAATTATTAATTTATTTTCCAGCCCAATGGTTACATAATTAATTTTTTTTCAATGCTTATCTTAAATGTAGGTAACCTGGCAATGATTATTAATTACATTGTAAAGCCGGATACATACAGCAAAATTACTAAAATACTCGTAATATCCGTGAGAACATTTCTCGCGGAAACTTCATTGTCATTACGAAGAACGTCAATACGATAATTGAATATTTTCTAAAGAAGTATTGAAAAATATCTACTGTGGCCATCTGAATTTGTAACTTAAACCATTATGATTGTGCGGTTGAATTATGTGACATTAAAACGGTCGACATGAAACGAGACGGCGAGTGCGGAGTAAATTTTATAACGCAGTTTATTTCAGATTTCAGATTTAAAAATACAGGTATTATTACTAGCACAGTATACCCAGAACAGCAGTTTATCTCCGGCTTGTCGGCGAGTTATTAGCCTACTCTTGCATTGACGCTAGGGTTGTCACTTTATTTTTACTCCCTTTCTTTTAACTCGTAGCATCTGAGATTCCGACGCATAAGGTAGACACGAAACCTGAAAATTTCTGTAATTAGTAAACCTAGTTTCTGCACTTAAATTAGAAGAACGCTGATTAACATCAACGTAGACTTTTAAAAATAGTCTTAACACACCTTTTTAGTAAAGCACCACAAACATAAAAAAAAGGCTTTTTTTTTCTAAAGCGGCGGCTGCGAGCGCGAATGGCACCGAAGGCACGGCCCTTACTGCCGCCGCCTTGTGCCCCCATATTCTATGTCAATGTGTGCGCCACAGTGCGTGCGTACACGGCGCCGAGCACGCACGCACACATTCTAATGGGTAGCGACCAGTTTGTATGAAGACATATTACTGTTCTTAGTGTACTGTGTTACTAGTTACGAAAGCTATGTATACGAACTTGTTAATGAGAAAAAAAGCATGACGGCAAAAGAAAAAAATCATGACAAAAAGACATAACGAGAACAAAAAGATGTCTCTAATAGAGACCATAGTAATATATGAAGCTACATATATTATATGTAATAATATATGTAGCTTGTTGGTCTTGTGGTTAGGACACTCGCCTCGTGATCCAAAGGTCGCGGGTTCGAACCTCACTCTGGACTAGCAAGTCCTATTTTCATAGCACAAGCGTTTAGCTTAGTTTGAAAATAGTACGAATATTGATGAGACACGAATTTCGTGTTCGCATCTCTGTTAAAAAAAAATTAAAGATTCTTGATTCGAACATATATATACAACTTTAAAATTTGTTTATGTGTAGATGTTCTTACGATGGAATTGGTGAACATTGCATTATGTAGAGTGATCACTTAAGCCAGCTCATACAGGTTCCCCTGAGCCCCGACTCACCGTATAAGAGATTTCCATCCACTTTTCTCATTTATAAATAATGTTCGTCTCTATGAGACTTCTCTAATTTATCATTAATTTCAGATGTAGTTTGTATGTTCCTTACTTTTACTTTTGCACTTGATAACTCTCTTTGACAAATTTTCAAAAACTTTAAAATATCAGAAAGCGTCACAGTACGGGGATCTTTCGTCGCGTCTCTTCATTCGCGGAATGCTGCTACATTTCTTTCATACAATATGCGCTTAACAAACACACGACGCGGATGATCGCTCGATCAATTTGCTTTGCCGATTTGACGCTACGGAAAAGACGCGGTGGAAGTTCCGCGCAGTGTGGCGCCGGCCTGATAAATACAATTAGAACATAATCTCTATGGTTAGGAAGAACGGAATATTATTAAATTCATTTATGACATTTTAAAATTAAAATGTTGTTCAATATTATTTTATTTTATTTTAATACTAACTACTCCAACACATAGAAAAATCGCAAATGAGGTGGCGTGAACATGTTAGAGGATGTCAGAGGAATGAATACGAAGAAGAATCCTCTTGGAAATCTCGGAAGGAACATGGCCGGTGGGTCGCCCCAGATTAAGCTGGGAGAAGCAACAAGAAATGTATAGGAAAACAGAATGGGTTCAGACTGGCTGACTCATGCGAAAGCAGCGCAGGACAGGGGAATATGGAAGCACCTTGTGCCCCTGACCTTACTAAGACAGGGGGATGAAGATGATGACGATTATGAAGTCAAAAATGTTGGAACCAGCCGTGACCTCGGATTGTGTACCGATAAATTTACGTTAGTTTATATCTGTATATTTTTGTGGTCTGTTCGATAAAAACTTCAAAAATGTTCGATAACAATTGTGCAAAGATTTTAAATCCGTTGAAGATTTAAAACCCGAGAATCGATAAAACAAATCACAACCTCGCAATGAAACCTCACTAAATACTTTAACAAACCTGGAGGAGTTAATTCCGCTTCGAGTTTTTGATTTCAACACAAATTCTTTCACAAGTTTCGATTGCGGCTGGAATTTGAGTGGCCGCAGAACATGGCAACGTCTGGCGTTCAAATTTGTTTCGGAACAACGTTTAATAGAGCAGGATAATATTTTCCGTTGATGTACACTATAGTAAGAAGGTATTGATATTATTATTATTTTTTTATTTTTTTTATTGTTTATTTTACATTTGTTTTAATATAAGTTACTAATAACTGACACACTAGGTAGAACCTGTTCTGTGGCAGTTATTCTCATTTGATATTTATGTAATAGTAACATATAACAACCGTAAAGAAGTATAAACGTAAAAAAGAAAGCAGCATGAATTAAATAAAATATAAAATCATAAGAATACATAAATCTAAAATAAAAGAAAATATACATATAAAATTAAGATAAACTAAAGTATATACAAAAATAAATACAAAAGATAAGATACAAAAAAAAATTAAGTAGATACAAAAATAAATATTATGTTAGAGTATACTTGAAGTTATATTAAGCAGATTTTGCCTATTTAGAGGTCAAAGGCGAATCATTTCTTCAGCATACCCTCTACCTGATATTTTTATAAAATTAGTGATACGGTGCTTAAAAGGTTTGTGGATTGTAATTTCTTTAGTTTCATTTGGTAACTTATTAAAAACAAACGGGGCAGTGAAATTAAATTGTCTTTGTCCAAAAGACATTTTCATTTTAGGTACCTCGAAATTAATTGCATTTGCCCGCATTGTAACCCGTGTTTGTGGTGTTCGCTTAAAATTTACCTTGTCTGTTGAATTTTACAAGTATGATTTTGAGGTATAATTGCCTCGGGTCAAGAACGTTAAATATTCCAAACAAACCATCTGAAGGAAACATTCTCGATTTTTGTGATTTTGTCAGCGGATCCGTGACTGATCTAACACACCCTCCCCATCCAATTATGCCATAGGATAATAGGGATTGAGTGATGGAACATTTATGACATTTCATTTTGGGGGATTTAGGCAGGTAACAGGTAATAGAGGTGCAAAAAATGTGTAACCTAAAATATAAGGTATCAGGCAGTATTGTTAAATAGTGGCCCGAAGAAAATATATAAAATTCAAATTTTTAATTATAACGTAAATAACATGATTATTTTTAGAGCTTCAATCCATGTAGCGGAATAAATAACCCACGAAAAGAGTCCGGTAATGATTAATATGGGTGTATAGTACTGTCTCTGTGTAGGTTTTTGTACCTGTGTTTATTAGCTGCCGTAATCCCCCGAACTCAAATTTCATAATATCTAAACCTCCTTACCTACTGTAGAGTACATTTACAAAAAATATTTCAGGTTTGCTCTTAGTGTCTAATGTTTGTAATCGGGATTACGCTTCTAGATCAAATACAACCTCTGCACTCGCCTTCAGCAACGTCACGGCACGGCGTTGCGTCACACGTATTACGTGGATATTGTATCGAGTCAGCCGACCCACGTAACCATTCTTACTTGCACAGAAAGTGATGTTTGTCTGAATTAGACTAAAGAACGCATTCAGCTGATTTCCATTAAAACATTGAATTTCAAAAAACACTTTCACTTCGACAACTATAACGAGGCATACAGTATCTAACCTCGAAATAAGTAGGTTCCATAAAATATCTAACCTTGAAGACAGACGAACGATGAGCGACGTAAAATATCTTCACTAATTATTGAACAATCGCATTGAATCCGCTGAAATTCCGAATCCCTTTTTTTATTTTTATTTTTATTTTATATTAGTTGATATAATGATCTTATATTAATTAGACTGTTATTTAATATGGTGAAACTTATTATATTTCTTACACCTACCTTTCTAAGAAAGCGGAACTTTTCGTGTTTGATTATTAGAGAACAAACTACGGTAAAGACTAACACACACACCCATATACACCGACTTCAATTATTATCTAACCTACAATTAAATCTAGAGCCGAAGGCTCGGTGTAGTTATATCACAGATATGTATGTATGTCAATGCCTGAATAAAAACCTGTCAACTGTTTGACATGGAAACTTGACGCCTTTAAAATATGGTATTGGGGCGAACGCTTAGAATCGCTTGGAGAGCACTGCACATTAACATCTATTGATGCAATTTAGGATGCAAGAAGACTATGTACGATTTGTTATACACGTAACCTTCAATCGATTGAGGTCTTACACTTCTAACGATTCTCGTTCCATCTTGGTCTTTTATTGATGTTTACTATCATGGCTACTCTAGCCTTTCCACGATGTCTTCATTTTCAAGGTCCAAGTGTGTGGTGCCCATAATTGAAATTATTTTTTGTTCCTTTGTATATCAACAATAAAAAAATTGATTTACTGTTCAGGTAACATAAAGAACGCCGATACTTGACAAGGTTAACCCAACCACGTAGAATATCACGTGTCCATAATTTTAATTGTTTTGGTAGTTCTATTCATAAATAAAAAATTATCAATTTTCAGTATCAGGTCTCACAAAGAACTCAGATATCTCAACTGTCTAAACTGTCAAAATTGTTGTTAATTATGTATTTTTGTCACGTGTCAGACCTTCCATGGTTATAGGTATGACGTAGTTGACTTTTGACGTTGATAACTTTTTGATAGGTAATAAAACATAATTTATCAAGGGTCGGGTTAAATTATTAATTAGTTTGCTTCATCAGGGAAGATCATTCATAAGATGCCCTCGTCATTTGTCGTACGACCTAGAAAATCGCGGTCAGTAAAATAATGCATGTACATGTATATATATATATATTGGGAATACCTAAAGCAGCAGAAGACTGATATGGGTGTGTAAATCCATTCGGAATGATGGAAAAAGAAAATGGTATTTTTGTACCATTTTGGTATTTTTTCTCATTCTTAACATACTTTGTTTTATTTTATTACAAGATAATTTTATTTTAAAGTTTAATTTAAGGCTTAATTCTTACACATTCTATCATGTTTTGTTCCAACACTTTAATTTGTTTTAATTTTATATTAATGGTAATGTATAGACGAGAGCCATGAAAACTACTGCTTTAGAAAACCAATATCCTCAATGGATAGCAAGATATAGAAAAGTATAAATATATAATTTACATTTATATAAAACCTCAGCTTTTCATTTTATGCTATGGTGTTTTATAATTTATGTACCAAAATTATATATAATGATAATAATAATAATGGATAATTTATACAACATTTTGTAAAGCCTCACAAAGACGAAGCTATTC
The DNA here is from genome assembly GCA_016648135.1 of Agrypnia vestita. Classification (NCBI taxonomy): domain Eukaryota; kingdom Metazoa; phylum Arthropoda; class Insecta; order Trichoptera; family Phryganeidae; genus Agrypnia; species Agrypnia vestita. Next base: position 33,802 of record JADDOH010007055.1, read on the forward strand.
ATATAAGAAACGTGTATAAAGTCTCTTGTACAATGGACCAGGACTTACAGCCTGTACGAGCTGGCTTAAGTGATCCCTCTACACGATGCAACGTTGACCAACATTTGAAAGTTCTAGATATGTTTCAAATTTGGGAACCTTCCGTATATTTATAATTTATGGAAATTGACTTTGTATACACCACTTTTTTATGAAAAAAATTCAACATGTTTCAAAGCCAATGGCAAAATATTAAAAAGTTATATATGGAAAATGAATTGTAATAAAGTGCCTACTTAATATGAAAAGAAATTTAAAAGATAACTATTTGTAAAAATGACCTGGTTACTATTCAATTTACTATTAACACTTTTTCTTATTTCCAAAATTTCTAATTTATCAAACTGTGATTCTGTATAATTTGTATGTAAAATTTGTAAACCCTTATTAATATCAAAAGAATGATGCATAGCCAAAAGATGGTTAGAAAATTCAGAATAATTATTACTATTTAAACACCTTAAGTGTTCCTTAACGCTAACTTCAAAATTTCTACATGTTTTTCCTATATAAAAATAATCACAATCATTACGAATCAATTTATAAATACCCGATTTTAAAAAAAAATTTATCCATATCCTTATTATTTAATATAAGCTGGTTGAATAACATTAGAGATATTTTAAACTATTGAATTAGATATTTTATTATTTATAAATAATTTTGCTGTGTTGGAAGAAGAAGTTTCGTATATTTGATTGGACTAGGTATACAAGAGACATCAGTAGTATTTTCTCATGAACTACTTTGTATACTTACATAGATTTCGCAGCTATTAATAACACCTCTATATTTTTAAAGCGGAGCACTAAGCAAAATTCTTTTTAATGCATACGATTTTCTTCCGAATTATTTAACATATACATATATTGATTTTAACTCCTTTTATAGACAAGTATACATATATTTTATCAATATTTTTATATGTATGTTCCGAAAACACAATTACTGCATCTGTCCACTACGGGGTTATTATTAATGTTGTTTAGTTAAATTGTTTGATTGATTGCCCTCGTAAGGTGAATAGCATAAAATATTTTGTTTTCATACACGTGAATGACGAGTTCTACAAAGTTATCATAGAAACAGTAGATAGCCATCTATTCCTCACGATATGAGAACTATTTGTCAAATTTGGCATCAAATCATATTAGAAGCCGTAGTTTCGAGTTTGTTCTGGTGTAGTTTCCGTCGGTTAGTTTCTATCATGCCTGGCCCACTTAAAGTTACCTCGAAGCCTTCAATAAATTCGGTTCAATTCAAACTTCGCGCATCGCACCTTTGAAGACTTGTTGAACTTTTCAGAAACGACTTGCAGCGTGCACTCTGACCGGTGCAACGGTGCAGCCAGCGCTGCATTCAAATGTAATAGGATAATTTACCGAATAAATTGATACCGACGAAGTTGGCGTATCCTTTGACGATGATTGTCATGAAAGATAACTAACTAACCATCACGCCGTTTCCCAGAAGAGTAGGCAGAGTGGATAGAACGCTACACCCTTCCGTCCTGGCACACCACCTTGGCTTCGTACGGTTTCGTACATCTTCTCATGCACGCTCTTCGGTTGTTGAGGCTTCTAACAGAGTCATCTTCCAATATTTGATTTATCTGGTTATGCTAGATCTTCCGTGGACGCCCTCTGTTTCTGCTGCCTTCAACACCCGCCTCATAAATTTTCTTTACCATCCTTTCCTCCTCATCCCAAATCATCTCAGTGATCCTTTCTTTATTCTATCTATTACGCTACAGCCAGCGTTACATTTTTTTTTTAATTCTGCCGATATTTTTTCAACGAAGATAACACAACAATGATATTTGTAATCCACATGTTCTTTCAATATTGTCCTCATTCGAGTATTCCTTATTCTTCTGAATGTTGTTCAAACACGATTTAAACCTAGCGGAAAATATATATATCTGGTTTGTGTCTTCTGGGGTATTATGCCATGTTTTTACGACTTTTCTGGCCGACGTTTCGGATTCCCTTTGCACAGGGTCCATCATCAGGGTTGGTGTGATCATCAGTGGCCATGAAAACCTAAGAAAATCCTTAAATAATTTTAAATATAAGAATTTTATTTTCTGTCTGTCTCTAACGTCCGTAAGTTTCTAGTATTTCACTGAAATTACAACAACAACACTGATACAGTGCGGGCGCTCGAGTGTGCCACGCAATCAGCGTCCGGCTTAGGTAACACGCAAGGGTCGCCCCACCAAATAACATAGTCTTGACATTTTTATATTATTATTTTATTATATTGAGTTTTAGGTTAAAGCGAATAAAATCAATTTAAAAAAAACTAATGATTGTTTTATTCATGAATGTACAGCTTCAAATACCGTGATTTTTTTAATGATGGTTCAAAATTTACAGAAAATTTGTCAAAAATATTGAATAAAATGAAAAAATTTAAGTTGCTTGTCTTAAAAAATAAGTCAGAAATATTGAAGAAAAATGCAAACTTTGATATTGCATATATCCAGAACTATTGATGTCATGGTAGCTTCAACATTTTCGACTCATTATCAAGGCAGGAATTCACCTGTAAAGTTTTTGCTACTAGCTACGAGACACCCCGCCAATTTTATCGTCTGCGTGCGTGTTATTTAATGCGCGAAACACGTGCTCTTGTACTATGACATGTACTCGTAATGGAGATGACATGTTGATCCTGGCGAGGTCAATAATCTGATTCAGTGCTAATATAAGTCCTCACTGGTTATCATAAGTACCACGGGTGTATTCTGACAAGGGCTACATTTGTTTGCTGAATTTTCGAATTATGACATTCGAATTATGATAGACTCCCGACTACCCGATATCGCATTAACCGGGTTAACAAAATATCCTGTTTTTTTAAATTTTTTATAAAACGTGAAAATATTTCTACCCTACCATCTATGACCCGTCAAAAATGGCGGTACCATTGGATGAAAAAAAAATTTTTCGGGAAAAAAATTTCGGAAAAATAACAAAATTGTTCGTAATTTCTTTTCCGAAAAATAAAAACTTCTATCAAAACGTTACGGACAGACAGACAGACAGATGGACGGACAGACAACGAAAATATTATAATTGGGATTATGTCCTTTTCCATGACTAACACAACATTATTTACTCAGAATTATGTATATTCCAAATAAAATCAATCGTTTATCAATCAATAAAATAAGGAAAGAAACATTTATCAACAACCCTCAGTTTACAACGCAGCAGTATAATATTTGTTAGTGGCAAGGACACTCCATTGGGGTGAACACCAGGAAAAACGAAGAAGAAGACTAAATACGTAAATAAAATATAAAACTAGTTCATTAAAATTACCTTATTTTATCTAAATACTTCAGGCCTTAGATTGGATAACTTAGAAATCAAGAAATACCAGAACACTAAAGCCAAGATATCATTTATTAATAACCATTTAAATATTACGAATATCCCATTATTTGATACATTCTGTATTCCAGTTTCTCCCGTATACGTTCACAACTGTAGCCACGCCCCCGTTCCAAAAATAACCTGTTTATTAAAATAAGTAATAAATAATTAGTACGCGTCCGTCCTGACGAAGGTATAGTGGTATCGAAACCGGTAGACGTAAAGTCACTGTTAATTTAATTGATGAGACTGAAAGAGAATTAACTATATTCGTACGTTTGTTATTTTTTGTTCTTCGTTTGTAATTAATGTATGATTTCGTTTTGTCTACAAATTGTATTTTTTATCGCAGATAACGTATTGTAGCGAGATGGCATAATATAATATACTGAATACTGACAACAATACAACGGCGTCAAGCAGCGTGGGATCAGCCATCCGTGACTGCGAATTCTCGAAGATTCTAATACATTCCATTATGCACTAAAACATTACTTTGAAATCTTCTAGAATGTTTTAGAACAAATCTCTCGTAGGAATTCATTCGTATCAGTAACAAGTGCGACATCTCAGTGTTAGAACCAGTGTGATCAGTGATTCGTGACGGTGACATTAGAACAAGCGATATTCGAAGCGAGCGAACAATGTGACCAGACCAGCGATACCAGCAGTGAATAAACAAAAGGACTAACGGGGCGAGAAATCTTTTTATAAATGAACATTGAACATAATTTACTACAACGTGATCAAAGCAATAGAAACAGTGTTAATTAGTGCAAATTAAGGAACAGTACCTACAATATTAAATGGACTATAAAATTAAGAATGGTACTTCAATTCACCTCGTGTCCGGTGACGTTATATATACCTAAAAAACTCAATATCTGTCTGTCTGTCTATTCTCTATACAAATCCACACCGTTTATCCGATTCGATTCAAATTTTGCTTTGGGACCCGGCGGGTAACATAGGCAACATTTCTCCCCTATTCTCAAACTCCTTCCCTTCCTCCTGACATATTTTCGATGCAAATCTTTACCGTTTGACCGATCGGACTCAAAATTTGAAAACTTATTCTTTAGGACTCGGCAAGTAACATAGGCGATATTTCCTCCCTATTCTCATACCCCTTCCCCTCCACCTGACATATTTTTGATGCAAATCCATACCGTTCGAATCAAACCCACAAATTTATTTTCGACTTAATCGAACAGCTTGTTTGGTAATGAATTAAACTTTAAATTGATTTCCATTTTTTCATTTGTTTCCAAAAGTCACGTCCCGCGACAGTATTATGTTCAAAAATAAATATTTAATGGTGGATTCGGTAAAATATGAAAGTTTAAATATTACACGTATTTACGGGAATATTACATGTTTACTTGGCTCGTTAAATTGTATAAATTCACGGTAAGCGAAGGGTTAATTTGTATAAAGTTACAATATAAAATGTCGTTTAACTGAAAACGGTATCATATTCGCAATTGATAACATTCTTACCGTTATTTTCTAAAAGGCCTTTGTTTTGTGTCGAGGATCTAGTGACTGACCGTTGGAGTACTTTAAGCTGAAACCTTCCAGCTACGAGGACAACCTTTAAGCTCAAAGCTATCATGTCAAAGCGACCTGATTTCTAACGATTTCCATGCCCGAATAAATATTCCCAGAACTGGCCTGACTTCCTGACCTTTCTCTAATGAGCACGTCAGGAACATTTCATGATACGTGTAATTATTTTGTACACGGTTGTGTTATTTATGTTTTACTCTTGAGCGTGTGTTGTGGTGTATGAAAGAGAAGGATGATGAACAGATGACAGGGCGACTGGGAAAGAGAGAGACAAGTGCAAGGTACGCGGTCGGTAGCGGTCGTCCGCCAATAAAATCGAGAAGTGGTGATCTGAAAATCGCGAATTGTGATTCAATCACTCATGTCTTTAAATCACAATCGCTAACACTGAAAGAGTACATGAGTAACGTATTACATCGATTATAAGATACACTCTTATTTTTTTAAGCTAGTAAAAAGCTAGTTAATAAATGCTTTATTATATACTAAACTTTGTTGTAAAAATTTAAGATCCATTGGATGTGGCGTTGGGAGAGAAAAGAAAATACTATAAATTTATTTAGTTAATTTATTACCAAAAAAAGTCCTGAACACGTGTTACATTATTTAGTACTGTTCTTAATTTTGCAGTCGCCAAATGTCTTCCAAATATTTCTCGCACTTATCTTTACACTGTTCCTTGATTCGCGCTAATTAAATCTATTTCTAGTCGTTTGATCACTTCCGAAAAACTCTGTTAGATATTCACTCACATTCAGTAACAATTCGCCGAGGTTTACTCTTTATTTCACTTTTTACTTGCGCTGGTTTCACTTACTAATATCGCTTGTTGTAGTATCACTGATCGCCTTGTTAATTCCACAAACTGAATTCTCGAGCCCGCATTGCGTGACTCCTTATATACCGAAATTCCGCCGAATGATTTTTTTCCAGAGATTTCTAGATGCTTCTGTCTTTTAATTCGCGATCGAATGTTATCGAAAGTGATAACGCGGTCACAGTGGAGTGATGCGTGCGTAATCAGTTCGTCACGGTTCATTGCAAACGATCGCGTGTCGCCGCGGTCTATTTTTAGCACTTAGCTGGTACTCAGTAATAGGTATTCAGCCTCGTAACAATACATAGCATATTTATGCACTTTGATCATCAGAATCAAAAACATCAGCCTTAGCAGATTTTTCTGAATCACTTGTTTCTGATTCTCGTTTTTTACATTATTACATTTTGTTTATATTAATATCGTGTTTTGTGTCAAGGGCATATTTGCTACAGTATTTACCAAACGTAAATTAGCTTCACTTGTTTGTCTGTTTGTCAGGATGGAATTTTACAATCGATATTTTGCTCCCTTCCCAATGTCCAATGAAGCTGAAATTTTGAACACAGACGTATTTTCGATGACAATACATGAATCAGATTCACTAATTAATTAAATAATCAAACATAATCAAATTTTTGTATGGGAAATTAGTTAACGAGCTCACCAAAAGATCTAGTAGATCTAGATCAAAAGGCGCTAGTTTTCTAACGAAGTAATTTTATATGCTGGGTAACAGTAAAAAAAAAAGTTGAATATTGTGTTATATGAAATTTTTTTATTTATTTGAATATAGGTACCTACTCTACAGTAAAAATTAAATTTTCGGCCAAATTTTTTTTGACTCTTATAAAAGTGTGGGCGCTTTCCCTCGATCAATAATAGAATTATGTAATCTATATCAATAACGTAAGCGCCCACCTTATATTTTGAGAGTGAGCCAAAATTTTTTTTACCGAATTATTATTATTATTTATTTTTTGTTTAATAACATAAATACAGGTCAATGCAATAACACATTGCCACAATCGTAGTTTTAAATCATGCGACACCAATCAATTTGATAGCAGTGAATCAAGAGTAGCAATTTATCTCTTCACTAGAGTTGAGCCAGTGTCGCGTGCACTGTGTCAAGTGCGAGCCAAATAAGGTCAATTAGGAACAAAAGTCGCCAGCGCACTACACACTATTGTATAAAACTAAACTAAATGTTACTTTATGTGTAGTAGCGAAGGGAAAAACTTCACGTTCACCAGTTTGAAGACTACAAAGTGTACACTA